>CM076576.1:322767093-322871772 GCA_034641835.2 Pinus albicaulis | reverse complement strand
GAAAACCTTGTATCTTCAAAAATCTGTGATAATCCCTCTGAAAACCCTATGTCTTCAGAAAATTAGCAAATTAGCAATCAGAGCTTCTTGTTGAATGAACTCGCTCACTTGTTAAATGAGTTCAGCCTCACTTGATAACAATTCTGCCTCACTTGATAACAATTCTACTTCCACCACCAATGAATTTCAAACTCACTTGATAGCAAGTTTTGAAAATACTAATATAACCTGCATTTGAATGAGCAGCCTTGCTTGAATTTGTTTCAGTTCTGCCTCACTTGAAATATAGTTTCACAGCCTCGCTTGAATTTGTTTCAGTAAACTCAGGCCTTTCACCACTAATTTTTTCTTCAAAACATAAGCATGCATGCACTATTGTCTTGCATGAGACAAATGAAGTTGAAAACGGCCAACTGTTTTCAAATTTGAAAGGACCAATGACAACTGACCCCTAATCAATGACAAATGAACCCTAATAATTACAATGAATGGTTGCATGCATGAAGGAGAACTCGTGGATGACACCTAATGATGAGGAATTTAACTGTATTTGACAGATGTGACAGCTCAAACGCAAAACTGGGAATCCCTGATTTCGTAGCGCATGATTTTCAAATTCGGGTTTTTGCGCTACGAAATCACCAGCGTTTTCGTAGCGCAAAATCAACTTTTTACACTAAGCGCGCTACGAAAACATGGTTTCGTGGCTTATTCATCAAATTTTCGAAAAAAAACTTTAAAAATGGGTTTCAAAAAATGGCATAAGATCTTTGAAGAATGAAACAAGGTTAATGAACATCGTTTGGTGATGGAATGAGACTTTTAACCCATGATCTAGACCTTTAAAAATATAAAAATGACTCTAACCCTATCTAGCATTATGACTTAGAAAAAAGTGTGACTGACCAAGTTTCAGAAAATTTTTATAGTGACAACACAATGGACCTCAAAGTGTAGGGCAGATCCCCAACATTCAGAAACCAGTTCTCCAAATAGTGCACCCAAACTCCCTGCAACAACTCCTACAAGAATAACAAAGATCTAGGATAGAAACTGTACTGTAGGGTATAGATAACAGTTGGCCACATGCCAAGATCAAGAAATGAAGCTCAATCACTCCAATACACTTCCTCCAATAGATCAGAGAGCTCCTCCACTAAAAAAGGGCACTGAAATGTCTTAGATCTGAATAGATCTAATCTCCACTTGCTGCAGCTTGCAAGGACAACCAAACCCTCAACATGATCTGAGTTGTAATTGAAAAGAGAAGCTTGGCCTTCAAGCTAGATAGTGGACTATGCAATACAAAATCTCCCAAGAGCTACTCAATGGGAAGAGGAGGAACTCCTAAATAGGAAATTCCAATGCTAAACAACATTTGCAATCTAGGCTAAAGAACCAAAGAAAGCTATATGGTCTAAACAGATAATATATGAAAATATCATATCCTGAACAACCCCCTCATGCTGCCTTCCCCTTCCTTTTATAAGATGAGAGTGTGAAAAACCCTAAACCACCTTCATGGACTCATCCCTTTCACAAAAGAGATCTTCAACTAGAATTACGTTGTGCCTTATTGATGAACACTCCTCCAATACAGTGCTGTAGATTTGGTCAAGGTTGACCCAGTCAAGATGATTAGCCCATTTCACACCTAAGGGTGCTTATTTACATAGCCAAGATTTATCCTTTTTCATATTTGGCATTGACTTATTCTTCATTTGGAGTTTGATTAACCTCCTTTGCACATTTATTCATCGGATTAGATTTTTAAAGAAAAATTAATATCCCTATTAGCTGCATGCTAATTTAGGAATATTACAGAGGGCAAGCTTCTCTTTGGGCTCCATGGTCAATTTTGGGCCAAATTATATGATGGAGACATCCATATTTTATATGGCCTTGGGCAAGTGTTTCATTATTTTTCTATCTATGCTCAGTTGATTCACCAAGCCATTTACTATTCACTAGTAGATGTGATAACAGACACAACTAGCCATTTGTCAGAAAAAAACTTGCCATATTATTTTCTGAAACAACAGTTAGGAAAATTGCGTTGTGACCACTTGGGAAACTATTGGTACCTTTCAGAACTATATGAAACCTTCAATATTTTTCTCATTTGGATTTCATATGGTGTGTTTGGTCAATTTAGTGTGTCCTAAATTGCTACATTAATTTGTC
Organism: Pinus albicaulis; assembly: GCA_034641835.2. Taxonomy (NCBI): domain Eukaryota; kingdom Viridiplantae; phylum Streptophyta; class Pinopsida; order Pinales; family Pinaceae; genus Pinus; species Pinus albicaulis. Next base: position 322,869,588 of record CM076576.1, on the reverse strand, counting down.
AATCTGGGATTCGTAAGCTGACGAAGTGTGGCGCACTATATGTGCAAGATAACCTATCTCTTAATTTTTGTCGTTTTTGGTTTTTTTTATCTTGGTTTTGTTTTTTATCTTGGTTGGTTTCCTAATGTGAGATGGAAATTCTAAAAGACAAGTATGGATATAAATGTTCAAGGCAATGATGTCCTTTATAATGATTTCCCAAACTTCAAACTTAAAAAGGATTTTAAAACATACAAAGACAAAACTAATTCCTAAAAGAAAATGAAAATGTGCTACTATACTAGTCAAACAAACAGTGAACTATTGATCATGAAACCCATTACCCTTGCTGCTGTCTAAACACAAAAGAAACTGTACTCAAAGAAATGCAAAGATTTGCAAGTAAAGTAAAGCTAAAATCAAATTACATCAATTCATATTCTGACCCCTCTCCATTAGTCTCGCTATGGCTTTCAGAGGTAATCACAAACAAATTGAGCAATCCGATATCTAATTTGCAGAAAGAAAATGAACTAATATCAAACTACACACTCATACTTCAATCCCTCACCATTAGTCTCACTATGGATTTCGGAGGTAACTGATAATGACATGAGCAATTTAATATCTAACTTGCAGAAAAATAAACTAACATCAAACTACACATTCATATTGCAATCCCTCACCATTAGTCTCGCTATGGCTTTCGGAGGTAACTGATAATGAAATGAGCAGTTTAATATCTAATCTAACTAGTAAAGCAAATGTACAAAACTGAAATGAATAAAACAGTGCTGGGATTAAAAGCTAAGAAAAATAAAGCAGCAGAAGGACAAGATTGATTCCATGTCATTAGTCATTATAAAACTATGTGCAAATTCTCGGGCTGCCTATTGTAATCTGAAACAAAAACACTGATCAATTAATAACAGTATAAAGCATGAAAAGTTATGGACAAAGATAAAACGTAAATACCATGAAAGATGTAATATATATACATGTGAATGACTATGGCACAATGAACGTAAGGAAATGAAGCATGAAACTATACAGTAATACACAAAACCTCGGTGTGTGCAGGGGCCCTCTGCACAATCCTCGGGAAGCAGCTATCAAACACGAATTGTGCTTATGAACAGAGTCTTCTCATATATTTAAAACACAGTCATAACAAAGAAATAATGTCACGGCACAGTGGGCTTTCTATCCAGCAAATTACATTACAGCAACTAACTACTATGCATATGAGAACGCATTATTTATAACAGAGGATGACATAACCAATTTCCTACATTCTGCATTGATACAAGACACGTGAACAACCACGTCCAGAAATCTAGCATTATGGCTGCCGTGAAGATTAAATCTATGGAGAGTGGTCATTGAATTCGGCTTATGGAGCAATTCACAGGTGTTGATATGTCCCCTGCGATTTAGGAACGGCCACGCAAGTCTTCACGTGATGAAAAACAGAGTTCTGTCACCGTGGGACTCTTCGGTTGACCACCACTTGGCTACCTTTGACCACAGCCTTCTTAGGTGAATTCGACTGAGCCAATAGGACTCGATCCATGTCCATGTCATTTCCGACTTGCCCATGTGGCTCGATTTGCCTAAAGACACCTGCAATATAGACTTTAACAAAATGGCTGCGGAAAGTTGCAACAGCTGCGGAAAGTGACAAGATTCCGCAGCTCAATGAGCAAAAATCTAATTCAAACAGAAGACACAAAAAATAGTTAAAAACCACTTTAAATGATCTTTTATAATTAATATGCAATGATATTTATGACTTAGGAGGTCCAGGTAAATGGAAAAAGTCTAGAAAGATGTATAGGAAAGATGCAGATTTGAGAATCAACATACCCCCACTGTGAAGGTGTTGCATGTCCTCATGCAACCAAAATTTTGATCATCCTTCTTTAATTCATATGCCTTGATACCTCTGCCAGTACATCTAGTCCTCTTCTCCTCTTCCTTGGTGCTGCTAACATCCTGGGCTTCTTCATCAAGCATCTGTATTTGAGATTAATCAGTGCTCTACTTATCTTCTGGCATTTCTTCTTCAATTTCCTGTTCTTTTTCTGCTACAGTCCTAGATGCAGCATAGTATTGTCATGGATAATCTTGTCCAATCTGTTTTGTTCCTTTAATGCTTCATTTTCATTTTTAATGTGTCTATTTAAAACCTCCAACTCAAAGACTTCTTGTTTCAATGATTGGACTAGAGCTTCTTATGATGTGTGAGGCTGAGTGGATGAAGTGTTGGGACCCGTGGATGTTCTTTCCAAGGATTCTATGTAATCATACACCTCTTGCTGCTTTGGATCTATCTCGGGTGTCGTTTTCCTTGGGCTGTCCCCAAAATACTGTGGAGGAGAATTGACTTCAAAATCTGGCTGAAAAGGACTCATGTCAACATCTTGAGGACTAGTTTCAACATTTGGCTGAGAATGAGGTGAACTATAACCAGCTGGAGTTTTTTCAGGTGTTTCTTCTCCCAAATAAATAAAATGGGGTCCTTTCATTTGTGCTTTCCTCCACTTTCCTTTAAGCCTGGAGCTTCTTCCTACACGCTGTGGACTACTGTCTTTTTGCTTCTGTTTTTATTTACTTTTCTTTTTGGCCATGGCTGACTGATCCTGAAGGTGAACTAGTCTCTCAGAAAATACTTGATGGTCTTCTTCTGAAGAAGGGGTTTGATGCACAGCCTCAATGCTTTTTCTTTCTTCAGTCTTTTCCTTCCTCCTTTTAGACAATCTTTCCTCTCTACTAGTTCTTTCAACTGTGTTAGTAGGAGTACTTTGAGTTTTATCACTTGTTCTCTTTCTTCTACTTCTTTTTGATGTAATTCCTTCAGGGGTTTCTTTAGTTTCTTCAAAGAAATTTCTAACTAAAAACTGTTCCCAAGTGTCCTTTTTCTCTTTTAATTGTTTTTCTATCAAAATTTTCACGAGGCCATGGTAACACAAATGTGGTTCTACGTCCCCCAAATGCTTTTGGACGGTTACAGACATCTTTTTCAGACTATTTAATAAAAATTATGGCAGATTGAGGGCCTGGTTGTCTAGGAAATTCATCAACAATCGGGTGTGATACATGTACATTGATCCAAAACGTCCCTCACATGTAATAAAATTTTGAATAATAAACAGTAAACTGGCCCACTCTTCTTTTAAAGCATGAACAGGAATTCCCTTTTTGAAAATGGTGACATCCATACCTGGGTTACGTAGGATCACTCTCCAGGCTTCCTCACCAATGCTCTTGTTCTTGAACCAGCGTTCACCTTCTTGAGGAAGTTCTGTAGCAGCTGCTATGGATGCCTCAATCACTGTAAATTTGAGGTCCCCAATTTCCACCTCCAGACCATTGAAAGACCTTGCAAAAGCTTTTGTTACCTCTTTATGGTAGCCTCTAAACTTTTGAATAAACCGAAGCCATTTTGCCTTTTTCAATATATCCTTGACTTGCGGGTATCCTTCCATAAATTTGGGTCCCTCTAGTTCTGTTCTCAAAAACTGACCCATCCTTCCTTCTGTACTTTTAGAACTCGTCTGCGTGAGGAGGGTTTAGCGGAGGTAAAACGGCAGAAATGATCAGGGTTTATGAAGGAGGCCAGTGACTGTAAGCGGATATCAGGGAATAGGTACACGGTATGAAGCGGAACAGAGAACAAAATGGGGTGAAGGCTTATGTGAGCATGGTGGAAATGTAGCCGTGAGGTCAATAGAACAGTAGGGGAAGCAAAGTGCATTCGGCAGTATTTAAATTGGGTGGCTGCAGAGTAGATGCAAGCACGTTTATGAAACGGCTACGGATTTTGTGCGGCCAAGAGAAGCCATAGTCAAATCAACCACGTTCCTTAATTACAGGTGGAGTATCAACGTATAGCCGAACACTAATGAAGACCGAAGGCTTGATTATGAGGCCATTTATAAATGAATGCAAGGATTGTGGGGGAATCGTATAGAGATCGTGGGATGGCTATGGAATTATCAACGCAATCATTGCATATAATGGAGCTATGGTTTATAACTATGTAAAAATGTGCTTGAATGCCATTTGAAATAAATTTTTACTCATACCTTGGAATTCTTGCCATTTTCATTAGTCTTCAATCAGTTGCTCCTCATTGATGTCTTTGAATGCCCCATGTCTTCATAATATGTCTTCATACCTGCATTTGATTTCATGATTGTTGAACTAACATCTGACTGTGAATTTTTGAAAAACAGAGTGGTAGCTGCAGAAACTACTTCTAGCTGCAGAAACTGGTGTCAGCTGCGGAAACTGACACAACGATTATTTGGGTGAATGGAAATAGATGGATGATAACTGACTGAATGAAAATGGTCATGAAAGAAAATTTTTTTATTGATGAAATGAAATGAAATAGATGAAATTAAGTGAAATGAAATGAAGTGGAGTGGAATGAAATGGAATGGAATGGAGTGGGTTGTCATAAAACTTGTGAAATGAGAGATAAATTGTTTTTGGAAAATATAGGGTGTCAGGTGTTCCTGATTTTCACCCTACATTTTCTGTATAAGACTGCCAATCAGTGATCGGTTTTCAGGCTTATACATTTTTTTTTTTTTTTAAGCTAAAAAGAACAAAAACTAGGCTGGTGGAGAAGAATAATTCTTCTTCACCAGCCTTATTGCAGAATTTTCTTGAAACATTTTGACAAATTCCTCTTTTGAGAGTGGCTTATGATAGACTTTTAATCTGTGGCCATTCACAATAAGAGGAGTTTGAAATTCATCAATGGTCTTGATTCTTACCGCTCCATTGCTAAAGATCTTGTCAATCTCATATGGCCCAAGCCAATGAGTCTGAAATTTTCCTTTAAAATCTTTAAACTTGGAATCAAATAACAATGCCCAATCTCCTTCTTGAAACTTCTTCTCTTTGATGTACTTGTCATGCCATTTAGCTCTTTGATATTGAACTAGATCAGTTCTTAGAATTGCCTCTTATCTGATCTCATCTAGCTCATTCAACTGCTCCATTCTATGCTTTTGAGCTTCTGATAAATCCATCCCCAACTGAATTTCCATCTTGAAAGTTTTGACTTGGAACTCAATGGGGAGCAGGACTTCTTTCCCATAAACAAGTTCATAGGGAGAATGTCTTGTTGTATTTCTCCATGTAGTTTTGTAGGCCCACAAGGCTTCAGGAAGCTTTTATGTCCAATCTCTTCTGTGTAGATGAACAGTTTTGGTGATGATACTTTCAAGAACTTTGTTTTTAGACTCCACTTGACCATCTGCTTGTGGATGGTAAGGAGTAGATTTTCTGTGCTTGATTTTGTATTCTTCCATAAGCTTTTCCACCAGGTTGGATGTGAACTGGCTTCCCTGATCTGTCACAATTTCTCTTGGAACACCAAAGCGAGTAAAAATATCCTCATAAAGAAAATTAACAACTGAATTTTCAGTAGCAGACACTAATGCTTTGGTTTCTACCCATTTAGTAACGTAATCAATACAAACTAGTATATACTTCTTTTGCTTAGATGGTGGATTACTAGGTCCAATGAAATCTAAAGCCCATTTTTCAAAGGGTTCGATGAGTACCTGTGGTTGCAATGGCATTTCATTTGAAAGGGTAGGTTTCCCTACTCTTTGGCAGCTGTCACACCTTTTGACATATTGTTTTGCATCTTTGAAGATGGAAGGCCAATAATATCCTAAAGAGAGGATTTTATAGGCTGTCCTTTTGTCAGCAAAGTGTCCACCGCATGGTTCATCATGACATGCCTTGAGGATATCAGGCATTTCATCTTCCCTGACACATCTTCTAATCACAAGATCTGGCCCTGTTTTAAACAATTTGTTAGAAATCCATGAATATTTTGAACTCTCTTGAATAATCTTTCTTTTTTCACTTGGAAATAAATGTGGAGGCAGTTTCCCTGTAACCAAATAGTTAGCAATATCTGCATACCAAGGAGTCTTAATAGTTACTGCAAACAAGTATTCATCAGGAAACTTATCCTCTACAGGAGAATCTTCTTTAGTATTCTGAATCCTAGACAAGAAATCAGCTACTGTATTTTGTTTCCCTAGTCTATCCAACACAGTAATATTGAATTCCTACAAAAGTAGGAGCCATCTTGTCACTCTGCCATTAGTAATAGGTTTGTTCATTAGATATCTAATCGCAGAATGATCAATATGAATAAAAGTTTCATAGCCTGTTATATAATGTCTAAACTTATTGATTGCATGAACAACAGCTAAAAACTCTTTTTCAGTTACAGTATAGTTCAACTCAGTGGGAGTTAAATTTTTACTAGTATAATAAATGGCAGAAGGGACTAAATCCTTTTGACCCAACACAGCTCCCAGAGCTGTATCTGAAGCATCTGTAGAAATATGGAAAGGGAGTTTCCAATTTGGTCCTCAAAAGATAGGTGCTTCAGATATTCTTGTTTTCAAAGTTTCAAAGGCTGATTGACAATCAGGATCCCATTTGAATTCACAATCTGTTGTGTAACCAACTCCAAAAAGAGAAGAAAAGAGATATCAACGCCTTAGAAATAAGCCACTTCGAGGGGACAACCTCCAATACATTACATGAATGAAAAATTCTTGGATGATACAATTTACAAAACCTCCTTTCTGTATATGGGAGTCCATGGGGCCATAATGTAATCGTTAGGCCTGATAATCCTAGCCGACCTAACAATGATAATGTAAGGGCACAATAATAACAATATGGGAGTTACAGGGGTACAATAATAACAATAAGGGGGGCTACACTAACATAATAAGGGGCTAAACTATTAATATGGGGACTTAACATGCCCCTCTCCTTCAAACAAGTGTTGTCCTCAACGCTTGATTATTTCTTGATGCTTATGTATAAAATTCTCATCCTCCCATGTGAAATATTCTACAGGAAAGTTCTTGCACTTGCTGAGATACTCTGAAATTGATCGTACTTTTTGAGTTCTTGTTTCTATGACTTCTTCATAACTTCTTTCGATGTGATGTTGATCTTCCTGTTGTTTCATTAGATTCTGCACCAAAGTTAGGTTATCCTTTGAGAGTTGGAGAACTTGTTGTTGATGCTCGCTGTGATCTTCCACTAATTTATCATCCATATTTGCTATTATTTGGTCCTTCAAAATCCAACCTAGCCTCCATTTCTTCTTTTTAAACCATCTCTATTTCATCTTGATTGCTCTCTTTGTAAGATCGCAACATTTGCACTTGGTACCATAATTTTGATATCTCATATTGCAACTCTTCCTCTTCATGCGTCATAATGCATAGATTTACGAGGGCTTATTAGATTGTTGAATTCTTTTTAGGAGGAATTTCGAATGCAATCTAAAAATATATGCTCAATATTCCCTTGGAATCAATTCAACTTGATTCTTCAAACAAGACTTATGCAATTCTGAAAAAACAATACACACCTTTTTCTTGCTTTGAGGAGCTCGATATTGAAATTGAATTATCTCTGTAATTGAAAATCTTAAATATCTGAAATTAAGCTCTGTAGTATCCCTCTAAATCTTATTTCAAATGCCACAGGTCTGATCTAATTTGGATTCCCCAAGACATAGTTGTGTCCAATCTCCCACAATGACCTAATTCTGGACTGGTTCAGTAGAGCACACTTGTAGGACTTGCCACGTCTCACTGTTTCATCCTTTCTCTCTAAAATTGATAGCCAAGAAACTATAGTCCGTTTACTTGCGACCAATTTTTACAGCACTCAAATCCACTTCCCAGAGAGAGAGTTATTGAACTTTTCCCACGATCACCTCTTTGAGATGAAATTCAGGAGCCTAAAAAAGCACTACCTTCCACAAATCATATCTCCAAAAATATTACGAACCAAGCTCTGAAATTTTTGATGAATTTCCTCAGGATTTCAGCTTTGCACCATATGAATTTCAGATTGTGAACCTTCGTAGAAAAAAAATTATAGCGCAAATTCCATGATGACCTGTTTTGGAGCCTGAAATAATACCTAACTGCCACAAATCATATTTATGAAAATATTGCGAACCAAGCTCTAAACTTTTTAGACAATCTTATAAAATTGGTGAATTTCGCTCACATCTAAAAAATTTAAAACACGGAAACTTCGTAGAAAAAAAAGTTATAGCGAAAATTCCACGATGACTGTTTGGAGGCGGCGAAACCCTAGAATCCCAAGCCTACGATACAATGTTGTGTAACCAGCTTCAAAAATAGAAAAAAAGAGATATCAACGCCTTAGAAATAAGCCACTTCGAGGGGGCAACCTCCAATACATTACATAAATGCACAATTCTTGGATGATACAAATGACCAAAACCTCCTTCTATATATAGGAGTCCATGGGGCCACAATATAATCCTAGTGGGGCCACAATGTAATCCTAGCCGACCTAACAGTAATACTGTAAGGGCACAATAATAACAATATGGGGGTTACAGGGGTACAATAATAACAATAAGGGGGGTTACACTAACATAATAAGGGAATACACTATTAATATAGGGACTTAACACAATCTTTTGTAAGTAGTTTGAAGAGTGGAGATGCTATTTTGGTGAAGTTTTCTATAAATCTCCGATAATACCCTGTAAATCCTAGAAAACTTCTAACATCTCTTTGACAACTTGGAATGGATAGGTTAGAAATGACTTCAACTTTTGCCTCATCAACTCTAATCCCATCCCCTGAAATATGGTGCCCTAAAACAATACCTTGAGTAAACATCATAAAACATTTTTCATGGCTTAATGAAGGTTTCATTTCTTTACATCTTATAGGACTTTTTCAATTTTCTAATGCCTCTTCAAATGAATTACTATAAGCGTAAAAGTGTATATAAACCTCTACACAATCATGGATTAGATCGGAAAAAATTCCACAAATCTCTTGCTCTTTGGAATGTTGTTGGTGCATTACATAACAAAAAATGAAGTATTTAATAAGCATAAGTTCCCCATGGAGAGGTAAAAGTTTTTTTAACTTGATCTTTTGGCGCAACCTGAATCTGGTTATACCCACTAAAACCATCCAAAAATAAGAAAGAGCCACTTTTTACTGCTAATGTATCTAATACCTGATCAATAAAGAGCAAGGAGAAAGTGATCGGCCCAAAGTTGCTTTATTCAATTCTGTCAAATGCATACCCTCCATTTACCATTCTTTTTAGGTACTATAACCAAAGGAGAAACCCAACGGCTATAAAATTGGATAAATGAAGTTTACATTGAGTAATTTTGGAGCTCTTCTTTCACTATCTCCCTAAGATTTGGATTCATCCTTCTCTAAAGGTTGTCGATTGGTCCTCTTGTTTTCCTCAATATAGATATGATGGATGCAAGTTTTAGGATCAATACCTTTCATATCAGTATACTCCCATGCAAATGCAGTAGAATGTTTTTGCAAGATTTTGGTTAGTTCTTCCTGTTGTGACTTTTCCAAATTTTTGTTGATATTTCCTTGAAAAATCTCAATGGTAGAACTACCGAACTCTTCCATAGAGTAAAGAGACATTTTTCTTGATGATAAATATTCAATGTTAGATTCCAACTGAAATTGTGTGGGGTCATATTCTGAATATGTCTCAAAATTTTCTAATGTGTTCAGAATTTGACTATCCTCATTGATTTCAGAAATTGTAAAGATAGGTTGTATAGTGTCCTCATCATCGACCCATTCATTATCTCCTACTTCTGTAATTTCTTTTGTTGGAGGATACAAATTGAATTTCTTTGTCGAATTACCATTAGAAATGTACATATCCCCAGATCTACAACTGATGAAAGCATCAGCTGTGACTAGCCAAGGTCTTCCTAAGATAAGTGGGTGCCCTCCTAGATTACTCTTGGGAGTCAAAATCATAAAATCTACTGGATATTCCCAAGAATCTAAAGAGACTGAAATATCTTCTAATACACCATACGGTTTAATAATTGATGAATCTTTAAGAGTTGCGGTAAAGTAGGTGTAAAGAGAAGGTTAGGAAAGTTTTTAAGTCCACATAGTCAATACACTCATAATATTGATAAAACGGCCGTAAATCAATCAATGTTTTGGAATTTCTATCCCATTTATATGTGTCTTTGACAATTGGATTTCCTGGATCTACATATACATGGTAATTTTTCCCATCATGATATGCAATTTTTCACTACCGGAGTGGATTCTTCTTGTGTCTTTTAGTTTCCTTCTGGTCTTTTGAGACCTAACTCCTTTATTGTTTTTGCTAGAATATGAATCTCTCTAATGGCTTGTAGCAAGGGAATCTTGATACAAACATTTTTTAATTCATCTAGAAAATCATAGTTAGGCAAAAAGATTTGTTTTTCCACCCCCTTATCAATTTGTAGTCTTTCAGGAAAAGGAGGTGTGGATGAAGATGCAAGTTGCTCAACTATAGGAGTTGTGGGGGTTAACTTTTCTTTCCCTTTTTGAATGTTTGAGTTTTGAAGAGATGCTTCCTCAGAACCCTTATTGGCTTTAAGAGAATCCTCCTCAAAGGTATCTTGCTCTTGGACATCTATAGAAGGTTTTTCTAAAACTCTACCAGACCTGAGTTGTTCATCATTGAGAGGAACAATCATATAGGTAGGAAATTGTTGTCCTTCTATCATGTAAGTATTACGAAAGTTTTATTGTTGCTTAGGATTTGGCAGGTATTTAGAAGCTGGAAGTTAGTTGTCTTTTGTTGGAATGGAAGCATGAGTTGAGGATTTGGATTTTGTTGAGAAGGTTTTTGTTGTGGAAATGGAAATAAAAGTTGTGGATTCGGGTTTGGAAGTTGTGGAGCTTGTTGATTTTGAAAAGATGGAGGATATTGATAAAATTGAGGAAATATCCCATAAGGATTTTGCATACCTTGTACCCATGGCCCAATCCTGAATTTTGAGGTTGAAGCGAGGTTGTTTCAGAGATTCCAAATTTAGTGGGAGTTGAAAATTCATAGGATTATTAAACACTTGAGTTTGTGCCCACACCAAGGTCTTCTTACGGCACAGAGGAATTCTGCGAATTTGGATCTTCTTGAAAGACATCTTTGAGTCCGAGAATTGAAGGACAATCCACTTTGTCTCATGATTCTACGAGCAAATCATACATGTTTCTACAACTTTTACATTCAGGGACATTCCATAAGCATGTTTCTTCCTACATTCGGACAAAAGATGGCTAAAGCATCAATTTCTGCATTCTGCTTGTTTTGAACTTTAAGGGTGTCTAGTTGTTCACTAAGGCTCCCTTAGATATCGGTTTTAAACTCATCAAGCATATTGCCGATCTCTGCCCTACTTACTGATCCAGTTGTAGATTTGTTTGCCCTGATAAGAGAAGGATATCTAGGCCCTTTTCCCGTTTTAGTTTTTCCCCTTGAGAGATGGACACATAGTTCTGTTATGTCATGAGGTGGAAGTTGAGAAATGTCTCCTTTCCCCATCATGTTTAAAATATCTATCCATTCATCTCTAATGGCTTTTAATATAAGGGCTTTCAAAGTTTCTTCATCATTAAAGTGCTCATCTTTGCTCTTTTTAAGTTGTATTGAAATCTTTCAAGTAAAATCTTCCAAATTTTCATCTTCTTTTTTTGCACCATTTTGAATACCTCATCCTTATGATTGGTGGGCATGCAATAGTCCAGATATCTATCCAAAAATATTTGTTTTACTATCATTCCAGTCCCTAATAAAGTTGGGTGACCAATCACATGAACCATTTCAAAGCGGCTCCTTGATGTTGAAGGAAACAATTTGAGTTTTGAGAGTCTTCTGTAGTCATAGGTTCGGCACACGACTTCAAACTCAAACAGAAATGTTTCAGGATCCTCACTTCACAATCCATAAAATTTGGGGAGGACAGATGGTGAGATGTTTTTCATCGTTGTATGAGTTTCCTCATCAACTACAGGGAATCCAAACGAGTTGTCTCCTTCCCTATTACCTCCACCTCCACCATTGTTTCCTCCATTATTTCCTCCTCCTCTACCTCTACCTCTACGTCCGAATCCATCTACTACTTCCTCTATCATGATAGTTTCTTCAAAGTTCTTAAAGTCCTCTGGTTCTTCTGTCAAGGGAGGATAAGAGGGAGTTTCTTCCTTTTCTTCTTCAGGTGATTCTACTTCTTTGATTACAATATACTCCCCTCTAGAAGTAAAGAAAGGGTCTTTTTCTAAATGAGATTTGGTAGGTGGTATAGGAGAATCCTCTAATTCAGCTGTTCCTTGAATTCCAAGAATCTTAAGGCTAGGGGTAGATAGTGGTGAATCTTCTCTATGCCTTGAAGAAGATGGAGTTGTGAAAATCGAACTCTTAGCTCTAGCTATAAACCTTCCCCTAGAATCTCTTGCTCTATGCATGTCATTTTTTATTATTATTTTTTAAAATTTGGGCTAATAATTCTCTTTCTAATCTTCCAGGTCACACTGGGTGCAAGAAGAGAGCATACTTAATAAATTATTAAACCAATAACTCTCTTTTCTGATCCTCCAGATCACACTAGGTGCAAGAGGAGAGCATACTTCAAGAAGTTATCAATTTTCCCTTCTTTTATTGTTTTTTTTTTAATAAATTGGCTACCTGGTGATTGCCCTTCCCCGTGGCAACGGTGCCAAAATGTTTGGTCAATTTAGTGTGTCCTAAATTGCTACATTAATTTGTCAAGGTTAAGTAAGCTGACGAAGTGTGGCGCACTATATGTGCAAGATAACCTATCTCTTAATTTTTGTCGTTTTTGGGTTTTTTTTATTTTATCTTGATTGATTTCCTAATGTGAGATGGAAATTCTAAAAGACAGGTATGGATATAAATGTTAAAGGAAATGATGTCCTTTATAATGATTTCCCAAATTTCAAACTTCAAGAGGATTTTAAAACATACAATGACAAAACTAATTCCTAAAAGAAAATGAAAATGTGCTACTATACTAGTCAAAAAACAGTGAACTATTGATCATGAAACCCATTACCCTTGCTGCTATCTAAACACAAAAGAAACTGTACTCAAAGAAATCAAAATATTTGCAAGTAAAGTAAAGCTAAAATCAAATTACATCAATTCATATTCTGACCCCTCACCATTAATCTAGCTATGGCTTTCAGAGGTAATCATAAACAACTTGAGCAATCTGATATTTAATTTGCAGAAAGAAAATAAACTAATATCAAACTACACACTCATACTTCAATCCCTCACCATTAGTCTCGCTATGGCTTTCGGAGGTAACTGATAATGACATGAGAAATTTAATATCTAACTTGCAGAAAAATAAACTAACATCAAAATACACATTCATACTGCAATCCCTCACCATTAGTCTCGCTATGGCTTTCGGAGGTAACTGATAATGAAATGAGCAGTTTAATATATAATAGGACTCGATCCATGTCCATGTCATTTCCGACTTGCCCATGTGGCTCGATTTTCCTGAAGACACCTGCAATATAGACTTTAACAAAATGGCTGCGGAAAGTTGCAACAGCTGCGGAAAGTGACAAGATTCCGCAGCTCAATGAGCAAAAATCTAATTCAAAGAGCAGACACAAAACATAGTTAAAAACCACTTTAAATTCTCTTTTATGATTAATATGCAATGATATTGATGGCTTAGGAGGTCCAGGTAAATGGAAAAAGTATAGAAAGGTGTATAGGAAAGATGTAGATTTGAGACTCAACATACCCCCACTGTGAAGCTGTTGCATGTCCTCATGCAACCAAAATTTTGATCATCCTTCTTCAATACATATGCCTTGATACCTCTGCCAGTACATCCAGTCCTCTTCTCCTCTTCCTTGGTGCTGCTAACATCATGGGCTTCTTCATCAACATTGCAGAGATGTCAGTGCTCTACTTATCTTAGCATTTTCTTCTTCAATTTCCTGTTCTTTCTGCTACAATCCTAGATGCGGCATAGTATTGTCATGGATAATCTTGTCCAATGTTTTGTTTCTTTAATGCTTCATTTTCATTTTTAATGTGTCTATTTAAAACTTCCAACTCAGACTTCTTGTTTCAATGATTGGACTAGAGAGCTTCTTTGTCTTGTGTGAAATTTGAGTGGATGAAGTGCTGGGACCCGTGGCTGTTCTTTCCAAGGATTCTATGTAATCATACACCTCTTGCTGCTTTGGATCTATCTCGGGTGTCGTTTTCCTTGGGCTGTCCCCAAAATACTGTGGAGGAGAATTGACTTCAAAATCTGGCTGAAAAGGACTCATGTCAATATCTTGAGGACTAGTTTCAACATTTGGCTAAGAATGAGGTGAACTATGGCCAGCTGGAGTTTGTTCAGGTGTTTCTTTTCCCAAATCAATAAAATGGGGTCCTTTCGTTTGTGCTTTCCTCCACTTTCCTTTAAGCCTGGAGCTTCTTCTTACACGATGTGGACTACTGTCTTTTTGCTTCTATTTTTCTTTCCCTTTCTTTTTGGCCATGGCTGACTGTTCCTGAAGGTGAACTAGTCTCTCAGACAATACTTGATGGTCTTCTTCTGAAGAAGGGGTTTGATGCACAGCCTCAATGCTTTTTCTCTCTTTAGTCTTTTCCTTCCTCCTTGACAGTCTTTCCTCTCTACTAGTTCTTTCAACTGTGTTAGTAGGAGTACTTTGAGTTTTATCACTTGTTTTCTTTCTTCTACTTCTTTTTTATGTACTGCCTTCAAGGGTTTCTTGGGGTTCTTCAAAGAAATTTCTAATTAAAAACTGCTCCCAGGTGTCCTTTTTCTCCTTTAATTGTTTTTCTATCAAAATTTTCACGAGGCCATGGTGATACAAATGTGGTTCTACGTCCCCCAAATGCTTTTGGATGGTTACAGACATCTTTTTCAAACTATTTAATAAAAATTATGGTAGATTGAGGGCCTGGTTGTCTAGGAAATTCATCAACAATCGGGTGTGATACATGTACATTGATCCAAAACGTCCCTCACATGTAATAAACTTTTGAATAATTAACAGTAAACTGGCCCACTCTTCTTTTAAAGCATGAACAGGAATTCCCTTTTTGAAAATGGTGACATCCATACCTGGGTTACGTAGGATCACTCTCCAGGGTTCCTCACCAATGCCCTTGTTCTTGAACCAGCGTTCACCTTCTTGAGGAAGTTCTGTAGTAGCTTGTATGGATGCCTCAGTCACTGTAAATTTGAGGTCCCCAATTTCCACCTCCAGGATAGTTGAAAGACCTTGCGAAAGTCTTTTGTTACCTCTTTGGTACTCTAAGTGGGTTAATAAGCCAGAAGCCATTTTTCCTTTTTCAATATATCCTTGACTTGCGGAGTATCCTTCCATAAATTTGGGTCCCTTTGGTTAAATTCTCGACAAGAACGACCCATCCTTCCTGCAATACTTTTAGAACCCTTCTGCGTGAGGAGGGTTTAGCGAAGGTAAGATGGCAATCGAGGTTGTGAAGGAGGCCGATGTTTTAAGCGGATATCGAGGGGAATAGGTACACGGTATGAAGCGGAACGAGAGAGAACAAAAAATGGGAGTGAAGAGCTTATGGGAACATGGTGGGGAAATGTGACGAGAGTGAGGTCAATAGAACAGTAGGGGAAGCAAAGTGCATTCGGCAGTATTTAAATTGGGTGGCTGCAGAGTAGATGCAAGCACATTTATGAAACGGCTACAGGATTTGTGCGGCCAAGAGAAGCCGTAGTCAAATCAACCACATTCCTTAATTACAGGTGGAGTATCAACGTATATCCGAACACTAATGAAGACCAGAGGCTTGATTATGAGGCCGTTTAGAAATGAATGCAAGGATTGTGGGGGAATTGTATAAAGATCGTGGGATGGCTACGGAATTATCAACGCAATCATTGCATATAATGGAGCTATGGTTTATAACTATGTAAAAATGTGCTTGAATGCCATTTGAAATAAATTTTTACTCATACCTTGGAATTCTTGCCATTTTCATTGGTCTTCAATCAGTTTCTCCTCATTGATGTCTTTGAATGCCCCATGTCTTCATAATATGTCTTCATACCTACATTTGATTTCATGATTGTTGAACTAACATCTGACTGTGAATTTTTGAAAAACAGAGTGGTAGCTGCAGAAACTGCTTCTGGCTGCAGAAACTGGTGTCAGTTGTGGAAACTGACACAACTATTATTTGGGTGAATGGAAATAGATGGATGATAACTGACTGAATGAAAATGGTCATGAAAGAAAAAAAAATTATTGATGAAATGAAATGAAATAGATGAAATGAAGTGAAATGAAATGAAGTGGAATGGAATGGAGTGGGTTGTCATAAAACTTGTGAAATGAGAGAGAAATTTTTTTTGGAAAATATAGGGTGTCAGGTGTTCCTGATTTTCACCCTACATTTTCTGTATAAGACTGCCAATCAGTGATTGGTTTTCAGGCTTATAAAATTTTTTATTTTTTATTTTTAAGCTAAAAAGAACAAAAACTAGGCTGGTGGAGAAGAAGAATTCTTCTTCACCAGCCTTATTGCAGAATTTTCTTGAAACATTTTGACAAATTCCTCTTTTGAGAGTGGATTATGATATACTTTTAATCTGTGGCCATTCACAATAAGAGGAGTTTGAAATTCATCAATGGTCTTGATTTTTACCGCTCCATTGCTAAAGATCTTGTCAATCTCATATGGCCCAAGCCAATGAGTCTGAAATTTTCCTTTAAAATCTTTAAACTTGGAATCAAATAGCAATGTCTAATCTCCTTCTTGAAACTTCTTCTCTTTGATGTATTTGTCATGCCATTTAGCTCTTTGATATTGAACTAGATCATTTCTTAGAATTGCCTCTTGTCTGATCTCATCTAGCTCATTCAACTGCTCCATTATATGCTTTTGAGCTTCTGATAAATCCATCCCCAACTGAACTGCCATCTTGAAAGTTTTGACTTGGAACTCAATGGGGAGCAGGACTTCTTTCCCATAAACAAGTTCATAGGGAGAATGTCCTGTTGTATTTCTCCATGTATTTTTGTAGGCCCACAAGGCTTCAGGAAGCTTTTATGTCCAATCTCTTCTGTGTAGATGAACAGTTTTGGTGATGATACTTTCGAAAACTTTGTTTGTAGACTCCACTTGACCATTTGCTTGTGGATGGTAAGGAGTATATTTTCTGTGCTTGAGTTTGTATTCTTCCATCAGCTTTTCCACCAGGTTGGATGTGAATTGGCTTCCCTGATCTGTCACAATTTCTCTTGGAACACCAAAGCAAGTAAAAATATCCTCATAAAGAAAATTAACAACTGAATTTTCAGTAGCAGACACTAATGCTTTGGCTTCTACCCATTTAGTAACATAATCAGTACAAACCAGTATATACTTCTTTTGCTTAGATGGTGGATTAATAGGTCCAATGAAATCTAAAGCCCATTTTTCAAAGGGTTCAATGAGTACCTGTGTTTGCAATGGCATTTCATTTGAAAGGGTAGGTTTCCCTACTCTTTGGCAGCTATCACACCTTTTGACATATTGTTTGGCATCTTTGAAGAGAGAAGGCCAATAATATCCCAAGGAAAGGATTTTATAGGCCGTCCTTTTGTCCGCAAAGTGTCCGCCGCATGGTTCATCATGACATGCCTTAAGAATATCAGGCATTTCATCTTCCCTGACACATCTTTTGATCACAAGATCTGGCCCTGTTTTAAACAATTCGTTAGAAATCCATGAATATTTTGAACTCTCCTAAATAATTTTTCATTTTTCATTTGGAAATAAATGTGAAGGCAGTTTCCCTGTAACCAAATAGTTAGCAATATCTGCATACCAAGGAGTTTTAATAGTTACTGCAAACAAGTATTCATTAGGAAACTTATCCTCTACAGGAGAATCTTCTTTAGTATTCTGAATCCTAGACAAGAAATCAGCTACTGTATTTTGTTTCCCTGGTCTATCCAACACAGTAATATTGAATTCCTGCAAAAGTAGGAGCCATCTTGTCACTCTGCCATTAGTAACAGGTTTGCTCATTAGATATCTAATCGCAGAATGATCAGTATGAATAAAAGTTTCATAGCCTGTTACATAATGTCTAAACTTATTGATTGCATGAACAACAGCTAAAAACTCTTTTTCAGTTACAGTATAGTTCAACTCAGTGGGAGTCAAATTTTTACTGGTATAGTAAATGGCATAAGGGACTAAATCTTTTTGACCCAACACAACTCCTAGAGCTGTATCTGAAGCATCTGTAGAAATATGGAAAGGAAGTTTCCAATTTGGTCCTCTCAAGATAGGTGCTTCAGATATTCTTGTTTTCAAAGTTTCAAAGGCTGATTGACAATCATGATCCCATTTGAATTCACAGTCTTTTGTAAGCAGTTTGAAGAGTGGAGATGTTATTTTAGTAAAGTTTTCTATAAATCTTCTATAGTATCCAGTAAATCCTAGAAAACTTCTAACATCTCTTTGACAATTTGGAATAGGCAACTTGGAGATGACTTCAACTTTTGATCTATCAACCTTAATCCCATCTCCTGAAATATGATGCCCCAAAACAATACCTTCAATAAACATCATAAAGCATTTTTCATGGCTTAATGAAAGGTTTGTTTCTTTACATCTTATAAGAACTTTTTCCAAATTTTCTAATGCCTCTTCAAATGAATTACCATAACTGTAAAATCATCCATATAAACCTCTACACAATCATGGATTAGATCAGAAAAAATTCCTAGTACTGCTCTTTGGAATGTTGCTGGTGCATTACATAACCCAAAAGGAAGCACTCGGTAGGCAAAAGTTCCCCATGGACAAGTAAACGTGGTCTTATCTTGATCTTCAGGTGCTACCTGAATTTGATTATAGCCACTAAAACCATCCAAAAATGAATAGTACTTTTTGCCTGCTAATGTATCTAATACCTGATCAATAAAGGGCAAAGGAAAGTGATCCTTCAAAGTTGCTTTATCCTCAATAAAACTGCACTGTCATAGCCTTGGGCAATATTTGTGTAGCAGTGTACTTCATTTTTCATGTACATGTTCTCTTGAGGCTTGTGTTGCCTAGCTTGAGTGATTATTTCCTCAAGATCTTGTATATATTTGTTGCTATGATCTTAATATGATGGCTATTTGGATCTTCTTACATTTTATGTGTTGATATATCACTGCTCTTTCATTATTGTGTTCAAATATTGTTGCTTCCCCATTTTGGGATATTACAAATTTTCTGTAGTATCCTATATGTCCCAATGTAATGCGCAGCTGTATTACTATCTTAGATGTTGGAAATTGATTTCAACACTCCCCGTGTGCTTTGCGACATGGACTGACTGCCTGTCATGGATCCTAAATTTGGAGATTGTAGCAGAGACTAATTCTTGCGGGTTTTGTTCTAACGAAAATCGTGATTCCAACAAGTGGGATCAGAGCAATAGATCTCAAGTTTGAAACTCACCCGACTCACGTTGGGAGGGGGAAGGTTCTTGGACATTGGGTTCAATGCTCCCCATGTGTTTCGCGACATGGAATAGCCACCTCTCGTGGATCCTAACTCTGGCGATTGTAGTAAAGACTAATGCCTGCGGGTTTTGGTCTAACGGAAATCGTGATTCCAACATTAGATGGATCCAAATTTACAATGACAACAATATTCGCAAGGTCCACCACAAATCATTTCTTCCAAACAAGATGTCCCAACAATATACCAAAAGGCACACATAATTGGCACTTCTTCATATTTAAAGAGGTCTGATGTAGTATACATGTTGAAGTTCAACAAGAAATTTCAACACCTACACTAGTGTGGGACCAGGAGGTCCAATCAACACCTACACTAGCGTGGGACCATAGGTCTTAGCAGCACCTACACTAGTGTGGGCTAAATTTGGTGCATGTCTATTTTAGTTATCCCTAAATTAAGATGGACAGTAAAATGTAATCTAATCTCAAAATAACTTGTAATAGTTAAATGAGTGTGATAAACTTAGTTAAGTCATGAATTTCACATTGAGGGTAGTTGGTGAGGCATGCAGAGTAATTCTAGTTGTAACAGAGTTCGAAGTGCAATGGTGCATTAGTTAATGCAAGTTTTAATCAATTTAACTCAGTTAAGTGAGTTAAACTTACTTGTGCTAGTTGTAACTGTTTGATACACTAGTGAGAGATCAAGTGAATTAAATATTATTTAATTCAAAACCAGTGATCTCCCATGCAATTGAGGATTTACTATTATTAGTTGCAAGCATGTCAATTCCAGTGGAGACCCAGTTGAGATCTAGGTGCAAGGGAAGTTGATTATCAATTGTAGGATTATTGGGTTGCACCCATGCAACCAAACACCCATTCGATTGCCCATGATCCTTGCATAGTCAAGGAAGGCCAAAATTCCTATTCTTTAGGGATTTAATTCCACATGAATGGCACAAGCAAGGCAGGTTGTTTAGAGGCTGAGAATTGGCTATGTGTTGGTCAGTTTTGTCTAGGAAAGTGTGAGACAATTAGTTGAGTACAGGAGGGCTCTTGGGAGAAGAGTTGTATGTAATTATTTCATGTGTTGGAACACCTAATCCTACATGGGTAGGTGTGGAATGCAAAAAGTCACAATGGAGTCCAAGTGACCTTGGAATGTGAAACCAAGAGTCACACCATTGTATTATAAATGTACATCTTTGTATAATGGAAAATAAGAAAGTCTCACGCTTATCCTTCATTGTGTTGAGTCTCTTGTGTGTGTGTGTTTATTCTTCTCATACACCATGTGTGTGTTTTACATGGTGTTTAACATGGTATCAGAGCGGGCGATTGCTGGCCTACTCCAACTTGAGTGAGCCATTTTGTGTTTATGGCCTGTGCATATCTGCAAAATTCTTGGCATTTTTGCAGCACTCAGATTTTTTGTAGCAATGATTTTGCAGCGTTCAGAAATTGACTTTGAAGAAGAGCAGCAGTGGTGTTGAAGAAGCACATCTGAAGGTTTTCTAAATTCTGATTTTTTCTCTGCATTTTCTGCCTTTAATTTTGCATTGGAGAGTTGCTGAAAATACTGTTGAAAGTGGGATTTTGAAGAAAAGTTTTGGGTTTTCAAGTAAAATTTCTGAGTTTTTCATTGAAAAATTTCTGCAAATATCTGGCTTTTCTGCTGAAATTTTCGGGAAGAATTCCACATTTTTAAAGTCCATTTTCCTGCTGCTGGGCTACTGGAAAGAAATCTGAGTTTTTCTGCTGAAAATTTCTTCATCTCTGCATTTTCTACTGCTGGATTTCTTTACTGCTATAAGTTCCAGAAAAATTCTGCTATATATTTGAAAAAAAAAAATTCTGCTATTGGAAGAAAATGTAGATTTTCTGTTCTTCTCTGCTGTTTTAAAATTTTAAAAAAATAAAAATAAATAAAAAATAAAAATCAATTTTCGGCCTTTGGCCTCCCCCCTCTCCAGGCCTTTCGGCCCCCTCACAACACAACTCGCTTCTGCATCTCTCACAAACCCAACCCCTACGCTATTCCCCACAGCCTACGCTATGCTCCATTCCCCCTTACTCGGCTTCCCCACCCGCCATACAACACCACTCAACCTACCCATCCCTCTCAACATACGCCCTCTCCTACAGCTCTACCCTTCCCCTCACATCTGCGCCTCTGCTCCTACCTATACACACCGAGCTCTCAAATATCGCCCCAACACTCCGCGACCTCCCTTGCACTCGTCCATGCCTACTGCTACACCCTGCCACCTGTGTTAACCCCTCCCTACCTATTCCCACACTCACTCACGACCTCAGCCTAAGGCTACACGCTGCAACCCGACCCCAAACCCTCACAACCGCTCGCCCTACGCACCATACTCCAGCGCTCCTCCCAACGCAGCCCCTTATCTCCCCTTCTCCACTCTGCGCACTCGACCGCACACTCACACATCTAAATTGTTCGCTCTACCACTTACCTATCCCCCTATCCGCTATCACTTCCTCCCTTTAGATCCCTGCCACCCGCCCCTCTCACTCGGGCTTACTTTGTCGCATTCCTATCATTCCTCCCCTTCCAAGCGTTTTAAATTTTAAATTTTTTTTTTAATATTCACCTCCCATACAAATACGCCTCCCTCCTTTGCAATACGACTCTTTCCTTTTAATTATATTCATGTTTTAAATTTTTAAAATTCCCTCCTCCATTTAATTCGATCCCCTCCCTTTTAAATTCATTCCAACTTTTTCATTTTAATTTTTTACATTAAAAAGCCTCTCACCGCCCATTCCCATTTTTATATAATTCATTTCCCTTAGTTTTTAAACTCCCCACTCTCCCACTCCTTTTAAAATTTTCATTTCCCTCCCATTTTTAATTATTCCCATTAATTTATTGTTTTAATTAATTTTTAATTAAAAAAAAAAAAAACAGAGAGAGAGAGGAAAGAAAGAATATGAACAGCAGAAAAAGAGGAGCAGATGGACTAAATATATAGAGAAAATTGCAGATTTGCATTGTGTGATTTGTGGCATAAGGGTGATTTTTTGAAGAAATTGACATTTGAAGACAAGTTTGCCATCATTTTAAAACAACTATTTGAAGAAGAGAAATCAGCTGCCCCAAGGACCTTTTGCACAGTTGTTTTTGTTGCACATATTTACAAAATATTTTTACAGAAATATTGTATTGAACTGACATTGATTTGCATCTTCATTCAAGACTTGAAGTGTATTTGAGTTGAAAAATTGTTGATTTCCCTCCATCATTTGAGGAGCAGATTTTGTACTTCGATATTTCCATAGTTGGAAATTCTTTGGAGTCATTTGTATTTCTTATTGCATCACATTGTAAACAGGTGCATTTTCGGTTGAAGCCGACACCCTTTCATTTTTTGAGCCTAAGTTGTTGAAATGGCTAAAATCAATGAGGCATTAGAGTTGTTGAATAACCTCATTCATTCCAATGTTGATGACATGATAAAAATGAGCAAGGATGCTCTTTGTAATATTCAGATTTGTTTACAAGATGCACAAGAAAAGATTGAGTTTTTGCAGTTGGAATCTCAGCTCCAACAAGATGAACTTCAGCAAAAGAGTCACCATTTTGAACCTGTTTCTGTTCAGAAGATTGAGAAAGACTCCCATCAGTAGCAAATCAATAAAGTTCCAGTTGATTCCCATTCAGTTCCTTGTACAAAAGCAGATGTACATGCAGATGCAGCAGCTCAACCTGCACTTCCTAAGCCCATCATCAGACCTTGGGAAGAGCTTTTCCACAATAAGCACCGAACTGGTCTCGGATATGACAAGGATGTGTCCTTTCATATTCCAGACTACACCAAGCCCATCATATTTCAGAGTGCCGAATTCCTGTATGACACTTCACCTGCAGATGTTCCCGATCCTGGTTCACAACAACAACATCAGATTGTAAAATGCTAACACTGTGATCGAGTTGGCCATATGAAAGATCACTGTTTTGATCTTCATCCATGCAAGCACTGTGGTCGGCACACTCATTCTTCAAACAGATGCTTCAGAAACAAGCCTCCTACAAGAACCAAGATTCATATTGGATGGATCGCTTCTTGGCAATGGGCATCAACAGCCAAGAAGATGTTTAAGACACATGTCAAAACTTGTTCATGAATATTGAGCAAACTTGCAGTTGAGTTCTCGCCATCATCTCACCTTGTCCCTGACAGGGGGGAAAATGGTGGTCATGTACAAGCTTCAACATCAGATCAAGCGAGCCTGAGCCACAATCTCTCATTCCATGTTCAGAGTTGTAGCCAGCAGTTCAAGCGAGCCTCGACACCGCGTCCGGGGATTCGCAGATGTAGCTGCAGACACGGATGCCCATGAGCATGCCTCTCTTGGGTTGGTGGATAACCTAAAACCATCATCTTTGGTTGGTGGACAACCTAAAACCACCACAGGTAGTAGACCTCCCTTCTTTTAGGTCGAAGGTCTCCTTTTCATATATGAGGAACACTTCCTCTAGCAGAAGCCTTCAGCTTAGCAGCCTTCAGCTTCTTGCCAGCTTTGGTTGAGTTCCAGGAAATGCTTCAAAGCATTCCAGAGTTGTTGGTAATCCCAAAACCATCACAGGTAGTAGACCTCCCTTCTTTTAGGTCGAAGGTATCCCTTTTTTATGAGGGACACCCTCCCAGCTTTGGAGCAGTTCCGGAACCAGCAATGTTTGCATTCTCAGTTGTTGGTGGTCATCCTTAAACCAATTCCTTCTTTCCAACATTTCGTAGAGCTGATTCAGCCTAAGTGCTGCTGCATACTTAAGTATTTTGTATTACAACTTTTTCTTGACTCTGCATACCTCTTCTTGACATGGGGGATAAACACCTAATCCTACATGGGTAGGTGTGGAATGCGAAAAGTCACAATGGAGTTCAAGTGACCTTGAAATGTGAAACCAAGAGTCACACCATTGTATTATAAATGTACATCATGTATAATGGAAAAATAATAAAGCCTCACGCTTATCCTTCATTGTGTTGAGTCTCTTGTGTGTGTGTGTTTATTCTTCTCATACACCATGTGTGTGTTTTACATGGTGTT
Source organism: Pinus albicaulis (assembly GCA_034641835.2). Lineage (NCBI taxonomy): Eukaryota > Viridiplantae > Streptophyta > Pinopsida > Pinales > Pinaceae > Pinus > Pinus albicaulis. Next base: position 322,845,151 of record CM076576.1, on the reverse strand, counting down.
TAACATCATGTATCCATGCTGAATATACAATATAAGATAGTGGTTTTTTGAGCATCAAGCTTTCCTCGAGAAATTATCTGTGTTGTGGTTTAATTGATTCTTCTTTGCTTCATGTGATTGGCGATTGTGTTTTTAATTCCACAATCTATTTGTAGAAGTGATTCTGTATCTAGCTTTATTACATCGTTATATCATATTGAATCCATGATATACATGATTTATGTATAATTTATACATGGTATCAGAGCACATGAAATCACAATAGTGAAGGAGGCGCTGAGTTTGTGACTGAATAGAATTCGAATTTGCAAAAAGACTTTCTTGGTGCTACAACAGATTCAGGATCGAAATGACTTTCAATGGCTTGAGATTGGAGTATGAAATCGAGGGAAACTCTAAATATATTTCTTGGAAGGACAGTATGGAGGAAATACTCGAAGACAATGGCTTGAAGTAATTCATTGACAATGATGTTCCTAAACCCACTATGACAGATGCTGCAAATCTTGATGCATGGAAAAAGAAAGTGGCAAAGGTGAGGAGGATCTTACTGGAGGGAGTATGAGACCACATTGTCTCAAGTCTCCATGGTAAAGCCACACCATATGCAATGTGGAAGGCTTTGAAAGATCTACTTTAGAGCAAAAATGACCGTAGGAAATTGGCACTGAAAGATAAACTCAGGAAGATCAAGATGGAGAAAGGCGACTCCATGCCAAAATATTTAATAAATTTTGTCCAATGTGGGGATGAGCTGGGGAGCATTGGAATTACTGTTGCTGATGATGATTTAGTGAGTCTAGCTCTCCTAGGACTTCCCAAGAATTGGCATAGTTATCAAGACTCTGTCAATGGAAGGGAAAAGCTGCCAGATTGGTAATGACTGTGGTCAGATTTGGTGCAGGAGGAGTTCAGACGAAATACCAGAGATGGATATTCATCTAAGAATGAAGATGAAGAATATTTTTCTTTGGATTCCAAGGCAAATAAGGGGAAGGAAAGAAGTTCCATTCCAAATCTGAGTCCAAAGATGGAAAGAAGCGCGACATGTCCAAAGTGAAGTGTTTTCACTGTCACGAGCATGGGCATTATGCAACTAACTGTCCACAAAAGAAGAAGAACAAGAAGGCTTTAGGATCTGCAGCTGGCGAGGCTTTGTCCTCGAAATTTGAGCTTTAATTCCCGCTCATTGCATGCATGGTGTCAAGTGAAATGGGATCGGTGTGGTATTTGTATAGTGGTGCATCCTTTCACATGACGGGAGACAAGGAACTTTTTAGTAGCTTGGAGGAGAAGGACCTCCAAATGCATATCGAAATGGGTGATGACGGGAGGTATAGTGCTACCAGGATAGTACCATTACCTTCCAGAGATAGTCAGGTAAATCATTTCAATTAAAATATGTAATGCATGTACCAGGATTGAAGAAAAAATTGGTCTCAGTTGCAATGTTGGAGGATGGAGGCTATGATGTTGTTTTCAGTGAAGGAAAATCTTTCCTGCGACATAAAACAATAGGACAAGCAAAGACTATTGGGATTCGAGTTAAGAATCTCTATAAACTGGATGTATATGGTTGCGCAACATTTATGGGCATGGCGGAATAAGTGGTGAGCCGAGATGAGGGTGAGTTATGGCACATGAGATTGGGCCATCTTCACCATGGAGCCTTAAAAGTCATGCAACAGATTTCTACAAGTCTTCCCAAGAGTACACTTTCGCAGTCAGACACATGCAAGGGATGTACTATGGGAAAATATTTAAATTCCACCTTTCATGGATGGAGAACCGAGCCTTGGGGATCCTTGAGAGAGTTCACACAGACGTGTGTGGACCATTCTCTGTTGCTTCGACAACAAAGCATGAGTACTATGTGATATTTGTTGATGACTTTTCTCGAAAGTGCTAGATCTACTTCATGCAGAAGAAAGATTATACATTCTCAAAGTTTCTTGAGTTTAAAGCACTGGTGGAGAAAGACATGGGGAAGAAAGTGAAGGCTCTTACGAGCGATAATGGTGGTGAGTACATCTCCAATGAATTCAAGAACTTCTGCAGCAAATAAGGAATTCAAAGAGAACTGTTAGCACCTCATAACCCACAGCAGAATGGGGTTGCTGAAAGAAAGAACATAACGATTGTGGGTGTAACAAGAGAGATGTTGCATGATCAAGGCCTATCGATGCATCTGTGGGCGGAGGCATGCAACATAATGGTATTTGTGCAGAATCCTTGTCCTCATAAGATACTTGGCATGAGTACACCAAAAGAGGATTTAATTGGTAAGAAACATGATGTTTCACATTTTTAGATTTTGGCTCATCTTTTTATGTGCATGTGACCAAAGACGCTAGGAAGAATTTGGAACCAACAACTAAGATTGGGATTTTTGTGGGGTACACTCATACTCCCCACAACTATCGGGTGTATTTTCCAAACAACAAAATGATTTTTGTGCGACGAGATATAAAATTTGATGAGGAGAAAGCCATGTGATTGTCCCTTGAGAGGGAGCTGGATTTGCATGCAGAGGAGGAACTCTTGGTTCCCAAGGATGAGCCTCAAGATGTGGAGCAGCCACATGTGGAGGATCATGGAGTGGCAGAAAACACTCATGCAGAGCCATCCATCAGAAATGGTAGAAGGTGCACCACGGAAGCTGATATATTGAGGTTCGATGCTGCAGAGAATGTAAGAGCCCCTAATTCATAATGCAGACATAGAAAATCTCCAAACAGGTTTACTGGATACACGGCTCTTATGAGAAAATGTATTGTGATAGAACCATATTTCTTTTGGGAGGTAGTTCATCAACCAATTTGGGTTGATGCAATGGTGGAGGAGTATGAATCCATTTTCAAGAACAGTGCATGGGAGATTGTCCTAAGACCGGTCGAAAAATCAGTGGTTGGATCTAGATGGATCTACAAGGTAGATAAGCTATTGATGGGAGTGTGGAGATGTGCAAGGCCAGATTTGTGGCCCGAGAATTCTCACAGATTGAGGGGATCGATTATGATGATACTTTTGCACCAGTTGCAAGGTACTCTTCCATTAGATTTATCCCTGCTCTCTCAGTGCAGATGGGGTGGCACATTCACCAGATGGATGTAAAAACTGTGCTTCTCAATGGAGTTATTGAGGAATAAGTGTACATAGAGAAGCCAGAAGGTTTCGAGATCTTAGACAGTGAGTCGCATGTGTTTCAACTCAAGAGAGAATTTTATGGGCTGAAGCAAGCACCTCGTGCTTGGTACACTCGGATTGACAGCTATTTCATCAGACTGGGCTTCACCAAAAGTGAAGCTGATGAAAACCTATACCAGATTGTGGTTGAGGGTAAGCTATTGATTATTTTTCTTTATTTTCATGATCTAATTTTGACTGGTGATGAGCAACGATACACTCATGTAAGGAGGATCTTGCAAGGGAGTTCAAAATGAAGGACATGGGACTCCTTCATTATTTCCTTGGTTTGGAAATATGGTAGCGAGATGGTGAACCTTTTTTTTCTCAAGGCAATTATGCCAAAGAGATACTGGGTAAGTTTCACATGGAGAGCTGCAAACCCATGGACACTCCTCTTCCAAGAAATTGCAGGAAATAGGATGCTACTTCTAGAGAGGTAGTGGATGCTACTGTCTTCAGGAAGTTAGTTGGTTCGCTGGTGTATTTAGTGAACACCAAACCAGACATTTGCTACGTAGTTAACCAGCTGAGTCAAGCTATGGTTAAACCTACCAAGCTCTTTTGGAAGGCGGGGAAGCATGTCTTGAGATACCTAAAGGGCACATCATAGTATTGATTATGGTACAAAAGAACAGGGGGAGTGAAGCTTCAGGGCTTCACGGATGCAGATTGGGCAGGAAGTCCATCAGACAGAAAGAGCACATTAGGAGGGATCTTCAACATATGATTGACAACAGTTTCTTGGTACATCAGGAAGCATCGATCTGTGGCACTCAGTTCAGCGGAGGCAGAGTACATGGCAGCAAGTCAAGCTACATGTGAGGCCATCTGGATGAGAAATATCTTGGTTGCTTTGTTTGGTTCTCAGATAGATCTGACAGTGATACACTGTGATAATCAGAGTTGCATTAAAATCTCGATTAATCCTATGTTTCATGATAGGTCTAAGCACATAGACATCAGGTACTACCATCTCAGAGATTGTGTGCAGAGGTGCATAATGTTACTTTAGTACATTCCCGCGCAAGATTAGGATGAAGATATTCTAACGAAGGCGCTTACTAGGAGAAAATTCAAATACCATAGAGGCATGATTAGGGTGAAGGATAATCCCTTTCTTGTTGATAGGGAGTGTTGAAGTTCAACAAGAAATTTCAGCACCTACACTAGTGTGGGAGCGTGAGGTCCAAGTAGCACCTACACTAGTTTGGGACCACATGTCTTAACAACACCTACACTGGTGTGGGCTAAATTTGGTCATGTTTATTTTAGTTATCCCTTAATTAAGATGGACAATAAAATGTAATATAATCTCAAAATAACTTGTAATAGTTAACTAAGTGTGATAAACTCAGTTAACTCATTAATTTTGAGTTGAGGGTAGTTGGTGAGGCATGCAAAGTAATTATAGTTGTAAAAAAGTTCGAAGTGCAGTGGTGCATTAGTTAATGCAGGTTGTAACTGAGTTTAACTCAGTTAAGTGAGTTAAACTTAGTTGTGCTAGTTGTAACTATTTGATACACTAGTGAAAGATCCAGTGAATTAAATATTATTTAATTCACAATTAGTGATCTCCCATGCAATTGAGGATTTACTATTATTAGCTGAATGCATGTCAGTTCCAGTGGAGACCCAATTGAGATCTAGGTGAAAGGGAAGTTACATATCATTTGTAGGATTATTGGGTTGCACCCATGCAACCAAACAACCATTGGATTGTCCATGATCCTTGCATAGTCAAGGAAGGCAAAAATTCCTATTCTTTAGGGATTTCATTCCACATGAATTGTGCAAGCAAGGCAGGTTGTTTAGAGGCTGATAAATGGCTATGTGTTGGTCAGTTTTGTCCAGGAAAGTGTGAGACAAGTAGCTGAGTACAAAGGGCTCTTGTGAGAAGAGTTATATGTAATTATTTCATGTATCCATGGGGAATATATAATAGAAGATAGTGGGGTTTTGAGTAGTAATCTTTCCCCGAGAAATTATATGTGTTGTGGTTTGATTGATTCTACTTTGCTTCATGTGATTGGCGATTGTGTTTTTAATTCCGCAATTGATTTGTAGAAGTGATTCAGTATCTAGCTTTAGTATATTGTTAGATTGGATTGAATCCATGATATACATGCTTGTTGTATAATTTCTACACTACAAGTGTCAAGAATAAGCCTTAAGCTCCCAACATGTTTGTTCAATAGTCCAAATACTGTCCAGTAATCAAAGTATACTTCCAAAAATTTGTGAATATACACCTTAAAAGTTGTGACCACCACTCTAGAAAATATAGCAGGGGCATTATTCAACCCAAAAGGCATCACTATATGTATTATTCTCAAATGGGGAATGCAGCAATAGAATGCAGATTAGCAGGAAAATAACACAGATCATCATAGACAAAGCAGGAAGCCAATATGGAGACCTTTCATTTGTATTTACAACAGAAAAATAGATGTACAAGATGGCACATAAGATGCATAACATGAAATACAAGTCTCGAATAGAATAAAATCCTCAAAAGAGGTGTTGCAACCATATATAAAGACTGGAATTTGCCTTACATCGTTATTTTATTGAGCTGCAACAACTGTAGATTACACTTTAGATCTATATTAAATAAGTGCATGAAAAGTCAGATCTATAATAGATCCATACACTATATAGGCTCTTCTTCAGAATCCCCTTATGGTTTTCAGCATTACACCATGTACAAGTTGTAGATCTGAGATCTAAGTCTGCAGAACTACATAAATCTTCAGATCTAGAAAGTGGATTTGATCTGATATGAACAAGGAAATGATCCCCTCCAAGAGATCTCCAAAGTGAAGGGCATATCCCCAACACTTGAAAACCAACTCTCGAAATGGTGTGACAAAACACCCTGCAACTGCACCTACAGGAATAACGCAGATTTGGAAGTAAAACTGCGATGTAGGGATCAAAATGTGGTTGGCCACATGCCAAGATCAGAAAATGAAGCTCAATATATCCAATACTCTCTTCCCAATGAAGTAGAAGTCTCTTCCACTGAAAAGGAGCATTGAAATGGCCTAGATCTGAAAAGATCTAGCCTCCACTTGCTGCATCTTGCAAAGACAACCAAACCCTCAACAAGATCTGTGTTGTAGTTGAAAGAAGAAGCTTGGCCTTCAGCCAGATAGTGGACAATACAATGAAAACTCTTCCAAGAGGCCTCTCAAGGAAAGAGGTGGGATTCTCGACCAGGAACACCCAATGCTAAACATCATTAACTCTCAGCTAAACAACAAGAGAATGATATATGTCTAAACATACAATATATTCAGAAATTTGATAATCATCAACAACCTTCTAATGCTGTCATCCTCTTCCTTTTATAAGTTAAGAGCTTGCAAACCCTAAACCACTTCCAATGAGATCACTCCTTTCACACAAGTCATCTCCATCTAAAACTGTGTTGTGCCTCATTGATGGCCATTCCTCCAAGACAACGCTGTAGATTTGGTCAAGGTTTACCCAGTCAAAATTTCCAGCCCCTTTGACACCTAAGGGTGCTTGATTTAGCAACCAAGATTCAGCCTTTTTACATTTGGAATTGATTTATTCATTGTTTAGGAGTATTATGGACCTCTTTTACACTTTTATTCTTTAAACAAAGAAATAAAGCAAAAATGAATATTCCAATTAGCTCATGACTAATTGGGAATATTACAGTCCTCCCCTACTAAATGTTTCTTGCCCTCAAGCAAACGAAAAGGTGAGTGCTGCAACTCTTCTCCTCCTTCACTGGTGACACCAACATGTGATAATATTCTTCCATAAGCTAAGTTTTCACCAATACATCCCCCCATGAATTGCTCCTCCAAAGTTCTCATGAGATGTAAATAATCCATCCCATAAGGAGACAATAGCTCAAATGAAACAAACATGGTTTTCCCAATGTTCTCCCTGAAACATGTAGCATAAGATACATGGAGAATCTCCATCCCATAGAGCACATACATACCTCCCATCCTCCCTCCATAAATTCCCATAAAAATTACAAGTACATCATCAATGTATGGGATCAAAATCAAATACACACAAACATAAATTTGTGCATATGGAGGTGGGTCATAGTCCCACATGCTGAACCAACGCAGTGCATCTCCTGCCTGCATCAGTTCAAGATGTGGTAAGTGGTTTCCTACTTGCTGCCCAAGTCATCTCACCATGGCTAAAAGTGTGAGATATATTTGGTGCATTAGGAATGCACCCATCATGCAACAAAATCTGCCTTTGTCCTCCAAGGGAGTGGCCATGTTCAGAAATTTTTGTGGCCCAAAGTTGGCCATGAAGTTTATAAGGTACAATACTCCTCCTTGGAGTCATGGCCTACATATACGTGGTGAAAGAATGCAAAAAATAATCAAGTGAAACATTATTTACGTGACCATATTTTTCACCAAAATTTCTCCTCAAACAAATGGAGTGGTGCATAGATTTGTCCCCTTCCTCAAAAAGAGAAAGAGATGGCTGAGTTAACGCCTCCATAGAGTTATGTTTCTACCCCATATCCACATGATACATGCATATTTGAAAATGCTGATATAGTTCTCCTTCAAAGCCCTTCCAAGTTTAGCTCCTCATGATGATGTTGTAGAATCTCATGGAGTATGTATGGCTGAAACAGAACTCTTCATAGGCCCTTTGTAGTAACTTCTCCTTGAGCATGGATGATCTAGACAAGAAGATCCTACCATGGTAATAGATGAATCCTTCTTGGACTAAGTAGCCCTCTTCATGAAGTTGGTCATCAAGTATCATGCAAGTGTGAATATCCTTGGAATAATCCACCAACAGCTGAGATTTCCAATATTTATCAATCTCCCATAGTGATAGTGTCGATGATCTATGAATAGAAATGTCTATCATATGGCTGCTATCCTCCTTGACATCTCCCATGCCAAAGGTATAAGTTGGAAGGTCATCCATTCCATGCTTCTCCTCCTTGACATCTCCCATGCCAAAGGTATATGACGGAAGGTTGCTATTCCCTCCTTGCTTCCCTTCTTGCATATGCACATGCTCAAATGAAGATGGAAGTTCTTGGAAGTTAGTCTCCCATGGAAGGCTATCATCTATCTAAAACCTCCTTAGTATTTTCAAATTATGCATGTGTGGCCACCATCCTCTATCATGTATGGAAGATTTCTTTCCAAGTGAGATCATATTCTGAGTCTCCATAGCCAAGGACTACCCTCCTTGCCCCATGATGGTGTCATCCTCCAATCTTGCAGCATTTTCTCTCAGCACAGTATGAGATGAGAGAGTGGACAATGGTGATAGTGGGAGAATATATCCCTCGTTATTGAGCTCACCCAACACTTTCAGCGTTGTATTATGGTATTCTAATGCTCCCTTACTTCCTGGATCTATCAATGGAGCATCAAGATTTGAGACATATTTCACCAAATCTAAATCAGGTGGTCTCCTGGGGGTTTACCACAAGATAATGATGTCTCATGGATCATCCTCATGTGCATAATAGATGGGACCATCATATCCCTGCTTCCACTGCGCAAATTCATCTTTGTTTCTTGTGTGGATGTTTCATGATAATTGGGTATCACTCTTAAGGATGCAAGAGTGATTCTGATTGGAGAAATTGCTCCATCCTCACCTCCATGTGGTGGTGGATCATCTCCTGCTATGTCAACGCTGTGATCCCTTCTCTGTTCTTCTTCTTCTTCCTCCTCATCATATGAGAAGACCTCTATGTAATGTGCTTTTCCAGCTGCACATTTTTGTCCAGGTGCCCATGATTATTGGCAAGTGAAGCAAAGCTTCCTTATTCTTAGATATTTTTGGACATCATCATCAAGAGGTTTCTTGTATGAGCTCTCCTTTGAAGGAGCAACTTTTTCTTCCTTTCCCTTTGAAGGAAAAGAGGGCTTATGCTGAAAAGTTTCCTTTGCTTTTGGCAAGGCATCTTGAAGGTCTTTATCCCTTTCAATAGCATCATGTAGGGCAGTGGGATTGGTAGATTTAACCAACCCATGAAGAGGTTCATCTAAACCATCAATGAACATGTACACCCTTCTTGCTGCAGACAAATCAGGAACCATAAAATAAAGTCTTAAAAATTCAAAGATATAAGTTTCGGTATTACCTGATTGTTTCTACTTTGCAAGGCTCGTGAATGGCGCCTTTGGATCTATTCTATCAAATCTTTCCACCAGCCTTCTAGCGAACTCTGAATAAGCAGTCACATTGGCATGAACCAATGTAGACAAGCCATGGAACCACCAGTCATGTGCTTCACCTTCAAGGTGCAGCACTACAATCTTGATATCCCCCATCTCTGGAACCATGTTCAACTGAAAGTAGATGTCAAGTTTTTCTACCCAAGATTTGGCAGGACACTTGGATGACCCATCAAAATTGGGTAAAAATAATCTGCCCATAGTGTGGTGTCGATCATGATTCTAAATGAATCCACCACCTTTATGATGATGGCTTGGTCTTCTATTGTCCTTTATGTGACAAAACTCCTAAAAAATCAAGTGATATTTGAATCTATGATTTTGAGACTCATCTTCTTCAAAATAGTCTTCAAGGGATTCATGCTCTTGAAACCCATCATTCCCACAGCCAAAAATGTAGGCATGGTAGAACATTGGGAAACTTGTGGCTGATGCACTGGTTAGTTATTCCAGTGATGAGACATGCTAGAGCCTTCTCCAAGATGGAATCCTTTAGGGGATTCTTTGATTCTTTCCATTCTCATCTCTTTGATCTCCCTAGCAAGGTCTTGCATGGCTCTAAGAAGGATCTTAGGAAAATCCTTATCTTCATCTTCTCCTCCAGATAAAGGGGCTTTACCCTTGTCTTCATTGTCATTTGTGTAATCAAACTTCTTGTGTCTTCTCTTTAGATACCTCTTCTCTCTGTCAATAAGAGGCTCTTCTTCTTTAGAAGACATATTGGCTTTCTAGAATGCACAAGTTGTGCCAAGACATATTGGCTTTCTAGAATGCACAAGTTGTGCCAAGATGATGCTCTGATACCATTGTAATATTCCCAAATGGGGAATGCAACAATAGAATGCAGATTAGTAGGAAAATAACGCAGATAATCATAGACAATGCAGGAGGCCAATATGGAGACCTTTCATTTGTATTTACAGCAGCAAAATAGATGTAAAATATGGCCCATAAGATGCATAACATGAAATACAAGTCTCCAATAGAAGAAAATCCTCAAAAGAGGTGTTGCAACCATATATAAATATTGGAAATTTCCTTACATCATTATTTTATTGAGCTGCAACAGTTGTATATTACACTTTATATCTAGAGCAGATAAGTGCATGAAAATTCAGATATATAACAAATCCATACACTATATAGGCTCTTCTTCAAAATCCGCTTGGGGTTTTCAGCATTACACCATGTACAAGTTGTAGATCTAAGAGCTAAGTCTGTAGATCTACATAAATCTTCAGATATGGAAAGTGGATTTGATTTGATATGAACAAGGAAATGATCCCCTCCAAGAGATCTCCAAAGTGAAGGGAAAATCCCCAACACTTGAAAACCACCTCTCCAAATGGTGTGCCAAAACACCATGCAACTACACCTATAGGAATAATGCAGATCTGAAAGTAAAACTGTGCTGTAGGGATCAAAATTTGGTTGGCCACATGCCAATATCAGAAAATGAAGCTCAAGATATCCAATACTCTCCTCCCAATGAAGTAGAAGTCTCCTCCATTGAAAAGGAGCACTGAAATGGCCTAGATCTAAAAAGATTTAGCCTCCACTGAAAAGGAGCACTGAAATGACCTATATCTAAAAAGATTTAGCCTCCACTTGCTGCAGCTTGCAAAGACAACCAAACCCTCAGCATGATCTGCGTTGTAGTTGAAAGAAGAAGTTTTGACTTCAGCTAGATAGTGGACAATACAATGCAAACTCTTCCAAGGGGCCTCTCAAGGAAAGAGGTGGGATTCCCAACCAGGAACACCCAATGCTAAATAGCATTAATTCTCAGCTAAACAATAAGAGAATGATATATGTATAAATAGACAATATATTCATAAATTTGATAATCATCAACAACCTTCTAATGCTTCCATCCTCTTCCTTTTATAAGTTAAGAGATTTCAAACCCTAAACCACTTCCAATGAGGTCACTTCTTTCACACAAGGCATCTCCATCTAAAACTGTGTTGTGCCTCATTGATGGCCACTCCTCCAAGACAACGCTGTATATTGGTCATGGTTGACCCAGTCAAAATTTCCAACCCCTTTCACACCTAAGGGTGCTTGATTTATTAGCCAAGATTCAGCCTTTTTACATTTGGCATTGAGTTTTTCATTGTTTAGGAATATAATGGACCTCCTTTACACATTTATTATTTAAACAAAGAAATAAAACAAAAATGAATATTACAATTAGCTCATGACTAATTGGGAATATTACACTGTATACTGATATGAGCCCCATTCTATAGCAAAGGTGGTCTTGTGTCGATCTTCAGGTGTAATTTTGATGTGATGATATCTTGAAAAGCCATCTATAAATGAATAGGCTTCCTGACCTCCTACTTTATCCAATACTTCATCTATGAAAGGGGTCAGAAAAGGATTGTGTAAGGATGCATAATTCAAATTCCTTAGGTCTACACATATCCTGATCCCTCCTTTTTTATTATTTTCCTGCACCACCATAGGACTTACCCATTCTGACTCTTCAACAGGTTCAATAATCCCTGTTGTTATCATCTTATCGAATTCTAGTTTCAATTTCTCCTTGTACTTTGGGTTCAACCTATAAGGTCTTTGCTTGAATGGCTTTGCATTAGGTTTCAGGGGAATCTTCATGACTCCCAAATCTCCTGATATTCCCTTCATATCTTAAAATTTAGTGGAAAAGAGTTCTTGATATTCATGTAGTAATTCTGTGACTTCGCTGACTGTCTCTTCATCCCAGCAATCTCCCACTGTTGCAAACTTCTGCCTTCTTCTGATCCAATGTTCACCTTCTTGGTCTTTAATTGCTGTGTTATATATGGCATCTCTACCTTTGGTCCATGTAGTTCACATTTCCCTTCTTATTCTACTATGTTTATGTTTCTAGGGTTTTCTTCTTTTTCTATAGTAATGTTATAACATTCTAGTGCATATTCTAACTGCGCGGTCCAATTAGGTTGTTTCCATGTCAATGTGGCTACACCTTCAAATATCTTCTATTTTACTATATACAGGGAAGAATCTATGTCTGGGCATTCATCCTCAAAGTTGAATCTTAGTATAAACCCATCAACCAAGTGTACCCAGTTCCTGGAACCATGTCACAACTTTGTTTCCTTGTACGAATTCATAGGAATTGTCTCCAATGTGTAAATAAATCCATGCACCCATTGCTGCTGTGGAATCTCCTTCCATGTTGTAATGCACAACTGGATATTCTCTCTAGGGTTAGTTTCACGATCACATTTATTCTTTATTTCTATTTCGAATTTTCAAAACCTTATCCACATGAATCTTCGACATACTTTCCAATATCCTATATTCTTCTTGTGTGTGCCCCACCATCTAGAAGGGATAGATCTTAGGGTTGTATCCAAAGCTAACAATTTCTAGTCTTATGGTACCCTTTCTTCATAATTATTAAGAAAAGTTTCTACATTACCCAAAACATCATAATAAGGAAAATTACATACCTCAGATGTCATAAATAAAACTACCTGTGTTATTATTGCACAATTTTTTGTGGATATTTCATGAAATATGTTTTTCCAATTCTCTAGTTCTTCTTCTGAATTTGATGTGCAGGTACTATCATGATCCCGACTCAGCTTGCCATCTGTAGTAGGGTTAAAATGATCTTCTTCCTCGGCTTTCAATTGATAGATGCTATTAGTATCTTTTTTGTTGTATTCTTCTTTTACAGGCTATGTATATCTTACTCCTTCTGATGGATCTAAAGGAACAATCAACCTCACATTGCTTCCTTAAAATATCATTTGTCTCTTCTTTATATTTATTATAGCCAGATTATACATTTCCCAATCAATTCGACACAAATTAGGGTAAGGATTACTATCATCAACAATTTCTATCACTTCAAAATCAGAAATGGTGCGAAATCCTTCAATATCTACCAGACACTTGATAGTCTTCCCGTAGGAAAGATATTTTGCTAATTTTCTAGTATTAACAGAATATTTTACCATTGTAGCTTCGAATTACCACTACAAGAAAAAAAGACATTGGTGAGGGGTGAAAAATGTCACCATAAGCTCATTAGTGACGATTAAAAGAGCCTTCGTCACCAAAAACTGAACGTCACCAAAGGTGGCATCGCCGAAAGTATAAGTGTTATGGTGACATTCAAGGTTCGTCACCAATAATTATTTGTAATGACAGATAGTGACCGTCACCGTTTCATATGAGCAATGGTGACGGACAATAGCCTCGGTCACCAAAAAACTGAATGTCACCAAAGGTGGCATCACTGAAAGTATGTGTTGTGGTGACATTCAAGGTTCGTCACGAATATTGATTATAATGACGAATAGTGACTACCACCATTTCATACAAAAAAACAATGATTTATTGTGATGGACCTTTCATGGTCGTCACTATTGGTGCATATATATGGTGACGTTCGTTGACCATCACCATTTCATATTTGGTGAGGGTCAAAAAATGTCATGATAAGCTCATTGGTGACTTCAAGGTCCATCACGAATAATGACTATAATGACGAACAATGACACTCACCATTTCATATAAACAAGAACAATTTATGGTGACAGACCTTTCATGGTCATCACCATTGATGCGTATATATGGTGGCATTCGTTGACCGACACCATTTCATATTTTGGTGAGGGTCTAAAAACTTCACCATAAGCTCATTGGTGATGGTCAAAAGAGCCTTTGTCGCCAAAAAATAATCGTCTCCATTCCATATGAATATTAGGGCACGATGGAATCGAACCACCAACCTCCTGCTTGTAAAGAAGGTGCTCTTCCATTGAGCTAGCACCCTTTAAAAAATTAGACTTTTAAAAATTATATCTTGAAACTTTATAGATTATAAATTCTACAAATTTCAATAAATTAAAGTCTCAATAATCTTTTACTAAAAAATCAAAACATCATCGAAGCTGCAGGTCCCTACCTAATTGTTATGGAAGTTATGAAAAGTGGATGGAGGGAAAATAGTTATGTATAAGAGACTCAATATGTTGAGTTGAATACTCAATTAGAATTGAAGACATTGAATACATTTATATCCTACAAATGACCTATAACTCACAAATGCACCAAATATTGCAAATGAAATGTCATAAGTGGATAGCATATGGAAAAAGAGCATTGGTGAAGAAAGATGCAATATGTTACAGGTTGAATGAAAGAAAAATCTCAATGTTGTTGTTGGGTGACTTTTTATAATTGGGACATTTGTCTTTCCTTTATCACGTAAATATTCAAATTAAAATTAGAAATTTTAGGTATCTAAATGATATCCAAAATTTTGTGAAAATGTAACACAGATCTCCAAGGAACCACAGGGAAAATTAAAAAAAATAAAAATAAAATATATATATATATATATATATATATATATATATATATATATATATATATATATATACATATATATATATATATATATATATATATATATATATATATATATCCCCTTCACATAAAGCGACATGCAATTTGGAATTTCACAAGTCCATACTCAAAACATGACAACAACCAACAAATAAAAAAGATCGAAACTTATCACAATAAGAGTATCTCTTGTCAACAGTGGACACCAAACAATAACATAGTAATTAGTTCACTTTAAGACTGCAAAACATTGGAAAAAAGCAATGTGTTCAATTATATGGCAATACAAAATAGACTTAATTCTAATGAAGCAAAAGAGTTTATAATAAATCATAAATAGTTATGTATAAGATACTCAATTAAAAGTGAGACTTTGAAGACAATTACAACCTATAAATAACCTATAATTATAAAACCTAAAATCTACAATTACACTAAATATTGATTTCTCACCTTGTGAATCATGTAAATTTGTTGTGACAACATAAAAATATATCTTTAAAAGGTTGATTTGCATGCCAAAAAGTAAAAAAAATGAGTATATATGACGTAGTTATGAATAATGGCAAAGATGATGATCACATTCATAGGATTCATAAAGAAGAAGACGCCTTATATTGTTTAGCTTTGAAATATCAGCAACAAGTCTTCCAGCTTGCCCATCACTAATGATGGCATATGTTAACAAACCTTGTTTGAATTTGACAGATTGCATTAAAAGAAAGAATTACTCTATGAATAAATTATTTCCAACTAAGCAATTTATATAAATAAATATGGAAATATTCATTAAATTGAAATATTATTCTAGCATAATATCATGTTGTAGAACCTAAAGTATATTAAACATCCTTTATATACATCTATAATATCACCTCAAATTCAACTATATCTTTATGCAACATTCCTTCAAGCTCTACAATTTGTCTCCTTGATTCAGCAACCTTAATACCAGAATAACAGGATCCAAATGTGGCAAATTTATGTCCTATCTAACTAGAGAAAATTAGAAACCTCTCTAAACAACATTTCCACTTTATCTGCAACCTATACATTTGCATCAAAATGCACATTAGTTTGGATCTGGGGGGTCTTATGCCATAGGTATGATAGACATATGAATTAATTAGAAAAAATCTACCCATATGTATAATCTGTATCATAAAGTACCTCTGCAACTTCCTTTCTAAACCAATCTTGTTGATGTGGATCATGGAACTCTAATTTTGAAGGTGGAAAATGCAGAGACAAAACGTTTATGGAGGAATATCATAAACATGCAATCATACTGCCAAACCTCTCACATTGAATTTGGGAAGAACATAGGTCCAATATATTAGTATAGAATAGCCATTAACTGTCATATATAATTATGGGTACTCCAGAAAAATCATGAATTTCATAAATTATGTAAGATATCACAAGGTCAAAATAAAAAAATAATATGAAAACTGCTTCAAAAATATAAAACAACCAAATTCAGTGGCATAAGAAGAGAGAACATTGTGGAAATGATTTAGGTGTAGATTTAAAGTTACTTCATGGTTAATATTTATTAAAGCATGGTGGTTGAAAGGACTGGCAAAGGGTAAGTGGAGAGAGGAGTCAACAATGCATGGTACATTTGATGCAAAAACAATCAATTTTTTTACAAGCTCACAGAGGAAGCTTTGAGGCCATAATTTGAAGAAGTTGCTACTATCTTATATGGAGAAGACAACATATAATTGGAAAGAGACAACATTGATGGTGCATTTGGAGAGGGTACTGCAGATCCATGGGGAAGATACCACGTCATCCTTGATGTAGAATGAGATCCAGATGCTTTTCTCAAGAAAAATAGTCTCAAATCATATGTGGTGTGTTTCAGTGGTTCTCCCATTTATAACACCTACAACTATTATGATAAATAAGTTCATGGAAAAATAAAGCAAGCTAAAAATGAGAATCTTGGACATCTTTTGGTAGAAATTCAGTTTGATCATTGAAAAATGAGCCACTGCCTTGTGTCCAGGTCCACATTCAGACACCACTCCAGCTTGAGGTTACTCTTGTAAAGTTAAATAGTGAACTCAGCAGTGAACAAGTGAATGTTAGAAAAAAGAGAGAATGGTCAAATAGAAAGATATAGTTGAATTTTCTGGCAGAACTGAAGCAAACTCTTGTGGTTAAATCATCTCAGCATCTATGAGGGATTAGTAGACAATAAATCCATTTTGAATTTCAAAGAGTAGGGAACTAAAAATGCCACTCAATAATTTCAATAATTTATGTACCTCATGATTTTTATGGAGTACCCATAATTATTTTTCATACACAATTATGGGTAATCCAAAAAAATCATGAGTTACATAAATTATGTAAGATGTCACAAGGTCAAAATAAAATTAAATAAAAAAAAAATAAAAAATATATATGAAACTACTTCCAAACTATTAAAGTAGCCGTAATTCAATGGAATAAGAAGAGAGAATATTATGGCAACAAGATTTAAGTGTAGTTTAAAGTTTACTTCATGGTTTAGCATACTTGAAGCATGGTGCTTGCATAGCTTTAAGAAGGAAATACAGAAAAAGATGAGAGGAGTCAACAATGCATGGTACATTTGATGCAAAAACAATCAATTTTTTTACAAGCTCACAGAGGAAGCTTTGAGGCCATAATTAAGATACTTATTACGTATCTGATGTGTGTAGCTTGAAACATATAATTGCTGGTACATTTGGAGAGGGTACTGCAGATCCAGAGGGAAGATACCACGGCAACCCTGATGTAGAATGAGATATAGACACTTTTCTCAAGAAAAACAATCTCAAATCATAAGTGATGTGTTTCAGTGGTTATCCCATTTATAACACATACAACTATTATGATAAAGAAGTTCATGGAAAAATAAAGGAGGCTAAAAATTAGGGTCGATAATTATGGTGAATGGCCCTATCTTGGACATCTTTTGGTAGAAATTTAGTTTGATCATTGAAAAATGAGTTAATGCCTTATGTCCAGGTCCACATTCAGACACCACTCCACCTTGAGGTTACTCTTGTAAAGTTAAATAGTGAACTCAGTAGTGAACAAGTGAATGTTAGAAAAAAGGGATAATGGTCAAATAGAAACAATATAGTTGAATTTTTTGGCAGGACTTAAGCAAATACTTGTGGTTAAATCATCTCAACATCTTTTGGGGAGTAGTAGACAAGAAATCCATTTTGAATTTCAATACGAGTGGGGATCTAAAAATGACACTCAATAATTTCAATAATTTATGTAACTCATGATTGCTCATGAGTACCCATAATTAGTTTTAACACACTGGTGGTTGAAAGGGCTGGCAAAGGGTAAGTGGAGAGAGGATTCAACATTGCATGGTACATTTGATTAAAGAAAAAAAAAAAAATTACAAGCTTACATAGGAAGCTTTGAGGCCATAATTTGAAGAAGTTGTTGTTATCTTAGATGGAGAAGGTAGCATATAATTGGAAAGAGACAACGTTGCTGGTACATTTGGAGAGGGTACTGCAAATCTAGGGGGAAGATACCATGACAACCCTAATGTAGAATGATATCTAGACACTTTTCTCAAGAAAAATAGTCTCAAATCATATGTGGTGTGTTTCAATGGTTCTCCCATTTATAACACCTACAACTATTATGATAAAGAAGTTCATGTAAAAATAAAGCAGGCTAAAAATGAGGGTCGAGAATTATGGTGAATGGCCTTGTCCTCGACATGTTTTGGTAGAAATTCAATTTGATCATTGAAAAATGAGTCACTGCCTTATGTCCAGGTCCACATTCAGACACCACTCCACCTTGAGGTTACACTTGTAAATTTTAATAGTGAAATCAACAGTGAATAAGTGAATGTTAGAAAAAAGGGAGAATGGTCAGATAGAAACAATATAGTTGAATTTTTTGGCAGGAATGAAGCAAACTCTTGTGGTAAAATCATCTCAACATCTCTGAGAGAGTAGTAGACAAGAAATCCATTTTGAATTTCAATAAGAGTGGGGAGCTAAACAATGACATCATTAGTGAGGTAGTGGCAGATGATGGTGAGGTTGATGATATTCATTCCAGCACTATGTTTTCACGCAGAGACAAAAGTTACGAGGATGAGTTTCTTCCTATGACAAAGGCTTGACCTTATCCTACAACACTTGAATTAAATTTGAGGAAGCAGAACCAATATTGTATACTCCCAAATAGTTGCAAGGGAAGCATTTCAATTTGGAGAGATATTCATGGGCTGGAAGTTTTTATGATGCCCATTTTCAAAAATGTGCACTCAGAAGTTATCTCAGTTTTGAAGTATGATGGAATTTGTGTTGGGTTGCACACCCATCAATGTGGGGTGTGATAAAGATCTCTGGACCTTGTTCGTGCACAGGGAATTGAGGATTCCATCACTATGTTTTCATGCAGAGACAAAAGTTATGAGGATTAGTTTCTTCCTATGACAAAGGATCAACCTTATCCTACAACTCTTGAATTAAATTTGAGGCAGCAGAACCAGTAATGTATGCTCCCAGATAGTTGCAAGGGAAGCATTTCAATTTTGGAGAGATATTCATGGGCTAGAATTCTTTATGATGGCCATTTGAAAAAATGTGCACTCAGAAGTTATCTTAGTTTTGAAGTATGATGGAATTTGTGCTGGGTTGCACACCCATCAATGTGGGTTGTGACAAAGATCTTTGGGCCCTATTCATGCACAGGGAATTGAGAATGTCCTTGAATTGGGGATTCCAGCAATATGTGCACTCAAAAGTTATCTCAATTTTGAAGTATGATGGAATTTGTGTTGGGTTGCACACCCATCAATGTGGGGTGTGACAAAGATCTCTAGACCCTGTTCGTGCACAATGAATTGAGGATGTCCTTGAATTGAGGATTCCAAAAAAAATGTGCACTCAAAAGTTATCTCAATTTTGAAGTATAATGGAATGTGTTGGGTTGCACACCCATCAATGTGGGGTGTGACAAAGATCTTTGGACCCTATTCGCGCACAGGGAATTGAGGCAGTGGAACCAGTACTATATGCTCTCAAGTAGTTGCAATGGAAGCATTTCAGTTTTGGAGAGATATTCATGGACTCGCTAGAAGTCTTTACGTATATAGCCCCAACATTCCAGAAACTCACACAACATAGAATATCCTTTTGTAAATGTCTTTATAAATAATATTTCCAAGGTATTAGCAGTGACATTTAACGAGGCCTTTTCAGAGGTAATCTCTCCTAAACAATTTGGATTTCAAGTTGGCAAGAAAATCCATGAAGCCATAGGATTTACTCAAAAAGGTCCACGCAAAATCAATCCAGAAAGATGACAACTTTGGTAATCAAGTTGGACCTTTTCAAAGCATATGATAGGATAAACTAGTTATATCTCAGGATGGTGTTAATACATATGGGGCTCAATTATCTGGAGGTCATCTGAATTATGAGATGTGTCACAACTGCATAAGTGAATTACGAGATGTGTCATAAGTTATAACTACCTCTTATGTTATGCTCATCAATGGAGCAACCTCTGCATTATTCACACCCCCAAGGGGTATAAAATAGGGTTGTCCACTCTCAACCCTTCTGTTTTTGTTGGTAAAAGAAGGGCTATGTCGAGCAATTTTGGAAGTAAAAAAATCGACATTCTTAAAAGGGGTCAAAATAAAAAATAAAAAAAATAAAAATAAAAAAAAGTGCTTTCAACTCATTTATTATTTGTCGATGATATATTATTGTTCTCTGATGGTTTAAAGAGGGGAGCTAGAAAATTCATAAACTTCTCAATCTCTATTGTGTGGTTATGGCTATGGAGATGATTGTACAAAGGTCATACATTTGTTTTAATGGTTTGAATCACTGCTGGAAATATCACAATGTTCCAATTTTTTCAATGGAACGATAATATCGCCCACAAATGTTATGATATTTTCATCACCAAAAATATCACAATATTACTGCACAACAAACAAAAATATCACAATATTACCACACAACAAACAAAAATATCACGCGCCCGCAGAGGTGTATAAATGTGCTTTTTTTTTTTAAAACTTTTTTCATCATTTTTGCATTTATTTTTTTGCAATATTTTTCCAATTCCCCCAATATTTTCTTTTCCAAACCCTCAATGATATTTTCACCGAAAGGATGTTTTCAACATTGGTTTGAATGGGAATTCCAAAGGACTCCTAAAGGCATTGTTTCCTTTTAGGCTTTGACTTAATAAAAAAGATTCAAATACCTAGGTTTCATTATCAAGACAAATGGATACAGAAAAGGTGATTAGGGATGGTTGTTGAGAAAAATAGAAAAAACAATTCATTTCTTGTGTCACAGATGGTTCTCAAGATGTGCAGATTAACCCTTGACAAGGCTATCCTGGAAGCCATCCCCATGTATTAGCATTCTCTACCTTGAGTCCCAAAGGGAGCACTTGAAAGAATTAGAAAACTCTGTTGAAATTTCTTATGAAGTGGTAAAGGTGAAGATGGTGGGAATCGAGATTCCTTAGCCTGCTAGTAGTCCATAGCTCTTCCCCAAAAAAAGGAAGATGAGGTTTGAAGCAAATACAAGTATTTGTAAAGGCTTTGGTTGCAAAATATCCTTGGAATCTCATTACAAAGGAAATCCTTCATAAATCTATTAATTATTAAAATTCAAGAAGTATGTAGCCCATGCTTATTTATTAGACTAGATAAGGACTCCCTAGAAAAGTATTAAGAATATTGCAAATCACTAGAAATCCATCGCACTAGCCTTTCCTGTCATTGGAAATTCCTTTACTTGGAAAAATGGCAATGAGAAGAATGTAAGGATTGACTTAAGTCCAATTACGAGGTGTGGTGAACAAATTATTCTAGGTCCTAACCTAATAAACCATTTTTCACAAAAAAAAAATTAAGTATTTTTTACTTTACATCAAATTGTGTATACTAATGCTACAAATGTTTGGCAGTGGGGTTAGGAATCAACATAATCTATCAATTTGGGTGGTGAATGGAAGAATTCAGAGGCTTCCTTGATGTGGGCTAAAAATAATGTTACAAGTATGTACACTATAAAGTCAGGTTATATATGTTTAATGGATATTTTTGGTCAAGAAGATATGTGATGGTGGATTAAAAATAAATAAATAAAACTAAGAAACAAGAATTTCCTATGTCTCACAATTAGATATAAGGTTCCAACATGGGAAGGCTTACAAAAAAGAGGAAGACAGGGACCTAGCATGAGGAATGTTATTCATTGTCCATATGCTCAATATTTGTAGAAGGATCTAGAAAAAATAATTTGGTATGGGAAATTCTTGAAGAGGTACTTCGATGGAAGAATTCCTTAGATCTTGGTTTCAAAAATATGAATTAAAAGTTTTTGGGGAAATTCTATGTCCTGCTAAATAGGGTATTTGGATGGTATGTGATGCCAGATCTTTGAAGGGAAACAAATTATTACTTCCAAGGTTTGCAATAAGGTCTATGGTATTTTTCATGAATGCAAATCATCTTCAAAGATAAGACAGCCATTGCAAACGGGAGACATATATATTGACAAATCCTCTCCATGAAGTTTTGTTTGATGGTGCTAGACAAGGAAAAGATAATTTTAGAAATGCAAGAGGTCGTTTATTCCCATCTGAGGAGCCGCCAATCACATTCAAGGTTGGTCTGGGAATTGGGTCAAACAATTACACTAAAATAATGGTCCTTCATCTTCTTTTGAAAAAATCTATGGATAAAGGGCTAGGAGACTGCATGTATATGGGAACTACCTAGTTATTCAATGGATGAAAGGGGAGATTAAAATTCAATGTACTCAGCTGGAAGATTTTGGAAAATCAGTTAAAAGCGACAACATCCTTGTTCGTAGCTATATCACACACTCATGTATAATGTGAACACAATATGGTGGTTGGAGGTCAAGAAGTTGAAGCTGGATTATCTATTTTGGAAAAATCTATCTCTAGTGCCTTGACATAGTCAAGGTCTTCTATTTTTATATTTGAAGGCTAGTGTTGAGGAGTCATTATCATTTCTATGATTCTTCACTGTATATTTCTCAGGACAGTCATGAGACTTACTTTTGGCATCTATCGTTAGAAGATAATCTGAAGTTCTCAACAATAGAATGTAAGGGGGCTTTCTTTGCTTTAAACTGTGATTTTTTTAATCCATACGTATCAAGACAAAAAAATGAAAAACCTTTTTGTGTTCATATTTTTTTGTACACATGCCTAGAGCAAAAAAAAAGAATGTGATTTCCATTCTTTCTTTCGAATAGAATTTATAATTTTTTCCGAGGAAAAAAATCTAAGCTTGTACTATGATTGAGACAAATCTAGGAAGCAAAGAAATCAGCTTAATATGTAGCTATCTCAAAATTTGTTGTTAATTTACATAAAGTTTCAAGTGGAAATTATAAATCCTCTTGCAAAAAATCCATTTAGTTCAAAATATAAATAAAAGCAAATCCAATATATGTAATTTTTTGGCTATATTAATGCATGAGAAAACAGATATACAAAACCAAATTTTGAAAAACAACAACATTCACATTTATAAACCATGACTAACTTCGACTATCATATTTCAGATTTGGAAAAACTTGGCTCTTTCCTTCGTTAATGCTACAATGGATAGGAAATTGTGCTAAAGATAGATGGAAAAGAATTTTAGTGCAAAACATCCTTGAGCAAATTGAAAAAATAACTAGCTAATACTTCTATAATTTTAGGAGATACTTCCATTTAAGATAAATGTATAAGAAATCTAAAGAGATATTATAATTTACATACTTGACTTGTCAAAGATGAATATCCAAGTCCATCCTGAGGTGTTCCAAAATCGAAGTCAAGCTTTCCAACAAGGAACACACTATCGTCAAAATCGTCCAACTCATATGGAAGATTACTATTTTGTTGAATGTTTTCAATATTGCTTTCTGAAATTTGAAAAGGTAGCTCTTCGTAGCACTGTTCATTTGATTTCATCAGCATCAATGGACCTACAAAATAAATTTTGACAAAAATATAAAATACTCATTGGCACATTGGCAAGGATGTTGGGATGGAGATGAGTAAATAAAGGCAAGGGCTTCTGATGTGTTGCTTAATTTATACATATTAAGAATTCAAGAAGGCTACATAGAACACTTTTGCTTAGGGAATCGTTTCCTTGAACAAAAGAAAAGTGATAATTAAGAAAAGTTTCTAACAATTTCTAAAATTTGAAAAGGTAGCCCTTCGTAGCGCAGTACGTTTTATTTTATCAACAACAATGGACCTACAAAATAAATTTTGACAGAAATATAAGATACTCATCAACACATTGGCTGCGATGTTCTGATGGAAATTGGAGATGGGTAAATAAAGTCGAGGAATTTTGATATGTTGCTTATTTTATACATATTAATCATTCAGGAAGGATACATAAAACACTAATTATGAGAGAATTGTATCCTAGAACAAAAAAAGAAGTGATAATTAAAAATAGTTTCATAACACAAGCAAACTATAAATATTTAAGCTACAAAACACAACATTTTCTTGTCAATATCTATAATAAACCTCATGTTGGTATTGAATTAGAAATCAAAACTCTGACATCGTTTGAGAGAGCTAAGTAACAATCGATTTTTATTTTGATCAAGTGAGACTATGTTCTCAAACATAACTATGTACAGGGAAACAAAGAGTTATGAAGTTTCAGTTAGACGCAAACTGCAATAGTATGTATATCCATGTGGTAAAAATCGTCATTGATGAAAAATAACTAAATATCATGAAGAAAAGTTATCTCTGCAAAAGCTAAGAACCATCCTATCTTTGTTGTCTGAGGAATGCCACTCTGCAACTATGAACCCCAAGCTTTCTGGCTCGCTGACTTTGCTGCAGACCTGATCCTTTGCAACGCTACTCTCCAGAGTATTTTCATAGTGAAAAGGGGGCCGAGTTTGAATTCCATGCCAGGGGCTCTACATATGGTTGGCTTGATTTTGGGGCTCTCTGTGAGTTCTCAGGCTGATTAGTGACCTAGAGGAAGAGCCTCAATCACAATCTTGTTGTCTGCCATTTTTTGGAATAGAGTTTTGTCTTTTGTGAAGACAAAATCTTGGAGATAAATTTGTTGGAGACCATAGAGAATACAAAATCTTGGAGATGAATTTGTTGAGGACCATACGAAGGATCAGAGGGAAAAAAAATGGAGTCGCGGTCTCCTTGTTGACTGATGTTTCCAAAGAAATCCTGGGACGTTGCAGTGGGCTTGGCCACAAAACTTTGACCCAAAATTCAAATGAGAGAGTCACCGCTCAGGCTGGATCTCGTGCAATATATGTTGGGTTGACCTTTGTACATGGTCCTGACGGCGCCGTAGCAATCAAGGGCTTTCTTTTAAAAGACTTAGTGCAGGCCCGCCCTCTCCACAGTCATCATGAGGGCAACCTACTTTCTTATTTGATACATTGTCTTTTACACAAGTGTAAGTGTTTCATAGCTGGAAATATCCAAGAAAAAGGTTATTGAGAAAAACATCTAAAATTCGAGGAAAAAGATTGTTGAGAAAAACATCTAAAATGTGATGGGCCAATTATAACAATCACATTTTACAACAATGTCATTTTTTCCACCTACCAAAAAATCAACAAGTCCAAAAGCTAATACGTAATGCGCAGATTCCAGCCGAATATTCAATTTTAAGTTTGTGTCTCACAAAATCCTCCCGGCATCCAACATAATTATAGGAATAACCGTGCTACGTGAATTGGGATCAACCCTACCAAAATAATGTGGTTGACATCGATGAGGGAAAGATCCCTTGTTCGTAGAGGTCAGGGAGACCCCGTGAGTGTAAGAAAAGGCATAGGAGCGACAAGTAACCAATATAGCAAACTGACACTGTGACATAATACAACAGGTATAGGCTATTATTCGTCGGTTTGCTTAGCAGATCTAATTGGTGTGGGAGATGGATTCAATATTATCTTGATTGGCCTCTATTGATGCATGAACTACGCTCGGTGTATGCTTGAAATTCATGATCGGCTTTGTTACAGATTCGACAATCAATAAGTGGTTCGTTCACGGGGCCCTTCCTTTCATCCTTCCATGAGTGGGAGGGAGATATGAATGTCGAATCTTGAGTTTTTTCACACAATGTAGAAGATCCAGTGTCCATTAAATCAAAATTTTGCCTGAATATAAAATCTCGAACTGAAATATAAAATCTAGCACTGAAATGTCATGTAAATGTGTAGGGCTTTTAAGCAAATGAATAAAGATCTGTGGTCTCACCTTCGCCATTCCTTCGGTACCTCCGAGGGTTTCAATAGCTCGTGAAATGGAATAGGATACCCGGCATAATTTACAGCAAAATATGTGGTGTCTGGTATCACTCTGACACGCTTCCATCCTCATTTACGCCCACCTCAGCACCATTCACAACACTCTGCATCCGCTCTTTTTCAAATTCGAATTCCCGCATTATGGCTATCAAACTTTTCTCTTTTTCAAATTCGAATTCCCGCATTATGATTATTTCCGCTCTTTTTCAAATTCGAATTCCCTCATTATGACTATCAAACTTTTTTCTTTTTCAAATTCGAATTCCGACATTATGACTATCAATCTTACAGAAAATAACGCTTGGCATGGTCAATGTACATTCGATAACCCTGTTCAGAAATCGTTGGGCTTGGATTTGACCCGCATCCGCTCTTCTTCAAATTCGAATTCCCGCATTATGGCTATCAAACTTTTCTCTTTTTCAAATTCGAATTCCCCCATTATGATTATTTCCCCTCTTTTTCAAATTCGAATTCCCTCATTATGACTATTAAACTTTATTCGAATTCGGACATTATGACTATCAGACTTCCAGAAAATAACGCTTGCCATGGTCAATGTACATTGGATTTTAAAAAAATTATCAAGATAATTTCATTTTGAAAAAGAGAATGGAATCGATAATTTCATTTTGAAAAAGAGAATGGAATCGATAATTTATGGAACAAGATATATATAATTTATAGTGTAGGAAATTATGTTATATATATGACTTAAATTGTTATGTATTGGTAATGTGACCTTTGTAAACTAATTACATTGGTGTGATAATGATAACCAGTGGACATTATAGAATAGAATATTTTTGGGAAAAGTTAATTGGTTTTGAATTGTTCTTTTGGTTAGGTTTAAAGGTGGTTTTTTTTTGTATTATTCGAAATTTAGTTAACTAAAGAAATTATACATGCAACCATCTAATGAGAGATAGAGTTGAAACCCTATAGTGTGTAAATTTTTAATTCCACTAGAATGGATTAAACCATTAGGTTTATTGAATTTAATTCATTTTTTCTAATTTTTATAAAGTGTAAAAATATCTCAAAGAGGGTGGATGACTTAATGCTTAAATGCCTAATGGCTTTAAGTTCAAAAGAGACCAATGATCCAACCTATAAAGGACAACCAATGGCCATAGTTAGAATGACCAATATCGAATGGCTTGATGGATGTGTTCAAGGATGGGTTGATAAGTTTATTTTTTAAAAAGCCCTGATGGCCCAAATTCAACCATCAAGAATTGGAGTCTTCGCTTTATTAAGTTTGCAAAGTAAAAAAATGCTTGGATGTGCTAAAATGGGTTAATGTTCAAAATCCTCAAAGTTTAAAAACCTTGCTTCAAGTTGCAAAGTGGTTCAATAGCCATTAGTTTGGAAAGGGCCAAAGTTTCAAAAGGGTAAAAGTTCAAAAAACACCTAATGTTTCAAAAGGGGTTTAAGTTGAAAAATCATTCAAATTTTTGTAAGGTGTTGGAGTTTGAAGTGGTTCTAGTGGGCCAAAATTACCACATTTCCAAATGTATGATGTTTCAAAATGACTCAAGTGGATTAAGTTCAAAGATGGCTAATTTGAATTGCGTGAATATGTTTGACACATGTTATGTCCAAATGGATCAATGGGAAAACGACCCAAAGTTTCAAAATCACCCAAAGTTTAAAAAATGATCAATGGTATGAGGTTTGAAAGACAGACCTTGCTAAAAATACTCCAAAAAATTTGATTTTTTAGTTGGATCTAATCACTATGCTTGAAAGGGGGATGATACTTTGGAGAGTTACTGTCCTCCTTTGAAAGTGCTTGGTCACCATGGTTTGAATGAGGTTAATATCCTTTATAAAAAAGAGTTTGATGCTTTAGGTGGGATTAATGTTTCAAAAGTGATTGATACCCTCGTATAGAAGAAATTTATGTTTGAAAGAGGCATGTTGCTCAAGTGAACCTAATCTCTTGAAAGGAGTCAATGTTTAAAATAGCTTTGATGTTTGAAAAACTTTGATCTTTTGAAAGGGTTCAATGGTTTAAGTTTAAAAGGAGGTTGATGGTCTATGGGGGGAAAAGATACATCATCAAAAGAAAATCACTAGTGTAAAGGGGGTTGATGCCTTGGATTAGCTCGATGATCAAAGCTTCGTATTTATAAGGCCTTCGACAATTAGTGAACATGCTATATGGTGCAAATTATGACTCACAAAATCTTATTTTAGGCATAAGTTGAACAGACAATTTCGAATGAAGATGAAATTTCAAGTGGACATTGTATTGACCTTCACACTCACCCTCGGGCTAAGAAAAAGGATAATTTCCCTTGAAAAATAAATAAGTCAAATGAAAGGAAGGAACCATGGAAACTTGAGTTGATGGGTAGGAATGAATGAAGCTTTTTTTATTGTAAGAGAGAAATTTGTTAGACCAAAGAGAGATGACACACTTCTATTCTCTTGACTGACCATGTCAAGAAGGGGAGGAACCATGTAGGACCTGTTATTTCGACTTCTTGAATTGGCATGCACTTTTCTTTCTTTCTGGATGATGGCCATTATCTAGTAATTGTGTGCATTGGGATAATTAGAGTATCATAATATGATATATAAAAGAGATAAATCATTTGATTTATGATTGCCTCTTGTCATTAAAAATTGACTTTTTTATTAGCACACTACAACATTAATGCAAAAAATAACAGAAGAAAATGACCAAAAGAGTAACAAGTAAATTTATTGCAAAGGTGAATAAAAACCAAGCATAAAAGGCATGCAATAAAGTAAGCCCTATGTTTATTCAAATGTTAGTTATATTTCCTCATGCCTATGGAATGGAAAATAAGGATTCATTACTTCTTGTTGCATTTGAGAGAGATATTTTACCTCTACCTGCACATCAACATAAGATGAGTTGGCAAGGTCAGATTTAACTAAGCTCCTTAAGGTCAATGGGTGTTGATCCTAGATTTTTGCTACATGGTTATGACAATTTTAGAGTCGTTATCAAGGATATTACATAAAATCATGATAACATATATAAAGATCATATAAGTCACTAAAATACTTCGAGTTAAATGGGCTATGAGTCTAAGGCTTGATAAGTATTATGCTAAGTAATGGTATTACCTTAGTTTGAAGGTAAGGTTCTCCTTATTTCTTCAACCCCCCCCTCCCCCCCACACACACTTCAAATGTTAGACCGAATAAGAAAGCATCGACACCCTTATTCTTGTGAAAATGTGAAGAATCGGGACTTGACTAGATTGACCTCCCCTCCTCACTTCTTGAAGCATTAACTCACCTTACTGAAATGGTTAGATGATAGTTTAGTTTCACCTTTCATCATATTCGCACTCTCATGAGGGTGGAGAGGGCCTCCATGTTTGTTGTGAAAGGCGTGGACAAAGTAATTTCAGAGAAAGGGAGACTTTGGGTTGGGCACAACATTGTTTTTATAATGACTTGGTTGGGTTCCCAAGTTTCAGAAAAAGTAAGGCTATCTATAGGGGTATGACAACTAGGCAGTGCCAAGGTGTTCCAGGGAATGTAAGTTTCCCAAGTAAGGCTAGTTGTGAGGGCATGAGTGCCAAGGCATGCTTGGGAATCGTAATATGTGACAGATAGTGCGAAGGAATGTCAAACATGCTAAAATTTTCCAAGTGATAAGGCATGCCAAGATGTGCAAGGGTGTGACAATGCATGTTAGGGACGGTCAAGGAAACAAAACAGAGAAAAAAGTTAAACTACAAGGATATGAACACTTAAGAGGGTTAATAAGTCATCAATTTACCTTTTCCGTGAGGGGCATGCTAGGTACACCAAAACTAGGTGCGAATAGGTGCCAAGTGCCAAGTGCCAAGTGTCGAGTGTTAGTGCATTCTATGTGCCAAATCTTCCTCTATTGCTTCTCATCTACTTTCCAATAATTGATCTCAAATAACTTTAATATTAAACCATGCTAAAGCATACCAATTCATCTCAATGAATTTCAAACATGCTAAGACTTTCCAAGCGCTAACATTTGCCAAGTGCCAATGTGTGTCAGGTAATATTATGCATGCTATGAAGTGGCAAGGCATGTCAAAAAGTGCTAAGTAGAGAGTGCCAATGCATGTTGAGGAGTGTTAGGGAGTAATAGGACAACACAAGGGAGCACTAGGTCAAAATTCATGGAAGTGAATGAATATGAGGGTGTGTCAGGGAGTGGCAATAAGTGCTAGTTTTCATGTCAAGAAGGGAGTGAGAAGGTATTTGAAGCATTCACACACCATATTGACCACTCACTTCTTACCATTCCCACACCATAAAAAAACCCTAAAAATGTCATTCCTAAAATCTCTTGTGTAGTTTCCTAATGTCATTCAAGTATAATATTGCAATTAATTATGTCAGTAATAGTGTGATCATTTTTTTATTCTCTTAAAGGAACTCTTTCTAGACATGCACCCCATCAAAAATAAATCATCGAGTGAAAATTAATGAATAAGAGGGTGTGTTGGGGAGTGTCAGGGAGTGTTAGATGTGCGAAGGGGGGGAGTGACAAGGCATGCTTGGGAATGTTATGTAATTTCAAGAAGTTATAGTGTGTGCTAACATGTGCTAGATAGTGCCAAGGCATGCCAGTGCATGCCAAGACATGCCATGTGTTAAGGCATGACAAGATGTGACAGGTGTTAGGGTATGCGAATGCATGTCAAGGAGTGTCAGGCGACAAAAGGGAACACCAAGTTAAAATGAAAATAAATGAACACATATGAGGGTTAATAATTCATGACCTTACCTTCTCAAGATTGGAATGCTAGGCATACCAACACTAGTGCCAATACATGCCAAGGGCCAAGTTTTATCGTGTCTTAAGTGCCAAATCATCCTCTATTACTTCTCTTTTAATTGTGAATAATTGTTCTCAAATAAATTTTATCTTAAACCATGCCAAGTAATTCCAGGGCATCCAAACACATGCCAAGAATTTTCAATGCCAAGAGCCAATATGTGCCAGGGAGTTATAGGGCATGCTATGGAGTTCCAGGTTTGCTAAGGAGGGAGTGACGAGATATGCTAGATATTTCCAAGGCATGCTAAATTGATAGGGAAGCATACCAAGATGTTCCAAGTGCCAATGTGTGTTGAGTGTTAGCGATTTCTAGGGAAACACAAGGGATAACTATGTAAAAATGCATGGAAATGAATGAATAAGACTATGTGACAAGGAGTGTCAGCGAGTTCCAGGTGTGCTAAGGAGGGAGTGACATGGTATGCTAGGCAATGCTAAGTCATGCTAGTGTGTCAGAGTGGCATGTGGCCAAGATGTGCCAGGTGCCAAGGTGTGCCAACACATGATAGGAAGTCTTAGGGAGTCCTAGGGACACACAAGGGAGCACTAGGTGAAAATAATGCATGTAAATGAACAATTAAGAGATTGTGACGGGAAGTGTCACTGAGTTTCAGATGTGCTAAGGAGGGAGTGACAAGGTATGCTAGAGGTTAAGGAAACATGCCAAGATATGCCAGGTACTAGGGTGTGCCAATGCATGCCAAGGAGCATTATGGACTTCCAGGGAAAAACAAGGGAGCAATAGTTTCAATTGCATGGAAATGAATGCCAAGGAATTCCAGGACAATTTTCTATAAATACAACTGATAGTTATGTTCTTCTAAACTGTGTTATAATAAGGATAAAGGGATTTTTTATTATTTAAAATAAGAGAAAACCCTAAACAACCAAAACCCTAACCCGAGGTGATGTAAAACCAAGAGTTTATGGGCCCCGTTGGGGTTAGTTGGACAGCCAACATCCCGGGTCGTAACTTGGTCATATGATCTCCGTTTGATGCACATGATACCTCGATAGAAATATCTCTTCGAGGACTACAACTGTTGATGCGATTTCTATGAAATATCTAAACCTTTCATGCCCAAAAAACATCGTTTGGGGCCTCAAAACGGCTCCAGAAGTTTAGGACCTGAAAAACTGACAAAAATAGTAAATTATGCTATAATTAAAGAAACTGAAAAAATGAAAGAGACAATGGTGAGGGCCCAAGTGGAATAGGTGGGTGGCCACCAATATCCACCTCAATCACCTTAACTCGAATTTCTTGAGCTAACTCAATCATCATGACTTAGTTTACTTACATAAGTTGTTATGAGATGAAATTACAATTTATTGTCCAGTTTATTTAAGGGAAAAATAAATTAGACGGCTCACATTCCTCACTCCTGGTACATCAAAATTCCTCACCAGTGTGGGTGCATTTTTTTTGTCCTTTCTAGTTGCCAATTTCATTATTTCTTATTGCAAATTTCAACACTCCCTCTCAACAAGAAAGGAATTCAATCTATCCCCATACGGTACCTTTGGAATGTTATGCATGCAACACTTCTCTAGTGTTGTTTGCACCTGCAAATCTTGAAATTGAATGGCCTCTGAACAACTGAATTAGTATAATTCTTCTGTCATCGGAGTCTTCTAACTGCTGCTAGCTACTGCACCTGTCCAGTATTGGATTCTCTGCACTGCTACTGACATCTACATCTGTGCCCTTTGAACTGTTGCCAACTCTGATTTTCCCTCCAGTATATGACATCTGTCACTCTAATTTCTGTCTTGCTGACATCTGACTGCATCAATCTAACTGATCCTTCCTACTACTGTTGCACTGTGGGCTCCTCATAGCCAGGTTTGATCCATGAGACACACCATCTTAATGGACCTTGCCCAAATTTCTTATCTTGGGATTATGTCTACACATCACCCCACCTTACACCTCAAGGTATGGCTGCTCCTTCTTCCCATATGGCTTGAAATTTCCCCCTCATGGAGGTCTCTGCTTGAGTGGATGCTTTCACTCGGTCTCCTCTCCGCTTTTCGAATTATGGCTACTCCACAAACTTTTGAGACTGCTTCTGAGGCTGCATGTTGAGAGGTAATTTGTGCTCCCTCTAAACCACCAAGTCTCTAACTTCTGCTTTTCTCCTCAAATATTTGCATGCATCTAGTATCTCAAGTGCATATATATTCTTGACTCATGCACATTGTAATTGTCCTAACGTTACAAAATTTTCTAAAAAGATTTGATTTTAAATCAACGATATATCCCTCATCCAAGCTCCAATTCGACCGATTTTTTTTTCCATTTGGGTAGTTTTTCGCAAGGAATCCAAATATTCTTCTTCTTTTTAAAAAAAAAAAATTACACCAAAATCTTCAGATATTCTCTGAAAATTTGCCGCCCAAAAAATTCTTTCTCTGATACCATGTAGAAAATCTAACCAATGAGATTCAATCTGATCTTGTAATCTACTAAAACAAGATAATGAATCCTTCCTACAATTTGTGGAAACAAAACATGATCACACAATCACATATAAGTAAGAGAAAGAAATTATCAATCGCACAACACATGATGTATTTGGGGAAAGAAACTGCTCAAAACCCCTCTATCTCTATTGTGTATTAAGTCAAGGAATCATGAAACAGTACAATGCTTAATCTCTCATGAGATTCTCCAACACTCTGTCAATTGTCTCCCGCTGATCTAGGCAAACTAGGTCTAGCAATTAGCCAATTATCATCCTTACTCAGCCTACCTTACTCATGCAATTCCTTGGGAATTAACTCCCTATTAATTAGGAAAAGCAGTCTTCCTTGATTGTGCAATCCATTATGGCATCCCAATGACTTTATAATTGCACATGGTTAATTTTCTATAAATACAACTGATAGTTATGTTCCCTTTAACCTATGTTCTTTATTTCAAACAGTGAGTCATAAAGACATCACTCCCGGCTGACCTGAAGTCAACTTAGAGGTCCAAAACCTCTATAGGACTCAAAGGAGTCTCATACTAACCTGAAGTTAGTTTAATTGACCCGAAGTTAGTTGACGGTGCAAAACCTCTCTTGGATTCAAACAAGTCATATACTAACCTGAAGTTAGTTTAACTGACCTGAAGTTATTTTAACTGACCCAAAGTTAGTTTAACTAACCCAAAGTCAGTTGAAGGTCCAAAACGTCACTTGGACTCAAAATATTCATATACTAACTGGAAGTTAGTTTAACTGACCCGAAGTCAGTTGGAGGTCCGAAACCTCACTTGGACTCAAAAGAGTCATATACTAACATGAAGTTAGTTTAACTGAACCGAATTCAGTTGGAGGTTCAAAACCTCAATTGGACTCAAAAGAGTCATATACTAACCTGACGTTAGTTTAACTAACTCAAAGTTAGTTGGAGGTCTGAAACCTCACTAGACTTGATCCTAGATCAAGTGGTTGGACACGTGCCATCCAAGACATAGAGAGTACGGAAATCTCTGATGCATCCATCGGTCTTCCCATTGGTCTCTATCCACATTTCCCACATCATTGGCCAAGATGAGAGGTATTTCCCATGAGTCTGAAACTTCATGGGTAGGATGCATACGGGGCATAGATTAAAGAGAGGTCAACCAACTCAATATCATCACGGTGGGGTGAAAGCACACCAACAACGTTCAACAAGCCTAGCACTGTGGTTGCTTATAGCTCTAAGAAGCTATCCCCAAAACTCCTTGGAGCCCAGAGCTCATCGTCCAACAACACCCTCAGAATAGGGTCGTTCCACGATTCCAAGATTCTCACGGAAGGTGAGGAACTTGACCTTTCCTAAGGGCTTAGTGAGAATATCTGCGACCTGCTCATCAGTTCATATATGATAGAGCCTTACAGTGCCTCGTTGTAC
This sequence comes from Pinus albicaulis, assembly GCA_034641835.2. Lineage (NCBI taxonomy): Eukaryota > Viridiplantae > Streptophyta > Pinopsida > Pinales > Pinaceae > Pinus > Pinus albicaulis. The sequence continues at coordinate 322,810,325 of CM076576.1, read as the reverse complement.
CATATCCTATGGTATAAAATGGTACCTAATATCAATATGCTTGGATCGATCATGGAACATGGGATTCTCTGACAAACGAATCCCACTCTGGTTATCACAAAGGATAATGGTGGTATCTAGCACATGCCCAAACAACTCACTAAATAGCTTTTGCAACCAAATAGCTTCACAACAGGCCATACTCATTGCAATGTATTCAACCTCAGCGGTGCTCAAAGCTACTGAATTATGCTTCCTACTTATCCAAGATATCGAAGTAGAACCAAGTGTGAAGCAACATCCAGATGTGCTCTTGCGATCCACCACACTACCATCCCAATCGACATCAGTATATCCATGGATTCTCAAACTCCCGGTAGTGTATCTCAGCCCATGTTTTATCGTGCCTCGAAGATATCTCAAGAGATTATTGGCACCAACCCAGTGAATATGATAAGGAACAACCATGTGTTGACTCAAAGTTTTCATTGCAAAACATATGTATGGATGGGAGTTCACTAAGAAAATCAATGCCCCTACGAGTTGACGATACTCAGTAGGATTTCCCAATGTGGGCCCAACATCATTTCCACACAAATTCTTGAATTTGAGTTCCATCGGTGTCGACACGAACTTACAATCCACCATACTGAATCTCTCCAGCAGCTTCACAATATATTTTCCTTGAGAGTGGAAAATCTTGCCAGGTCTCTGCCAGACCTCCAAGCCTAGGAAGTAATGCATCAGTCCTAGGTATTTCATCTCGAACTCGGAAGTGACCTCCCTCTTACACAGATGAATGAGAGGGTCAACACCTATCAGGAAGAGATCGTCCACATAGAGAACCAAAATGGGAGGCTTTTCTCTATCAACCTTGAAGTAGAGGTTCGAATCAGCATTACTTCAAGTGAAGCCCAACTTCATCAAGTAGCTATCTATCCTCTCGTACCAAGCCCTGGGGGATTGCTTCAACCCATAGATGGATTTTTTCAACTTGCATACATGAGAGTCTCTATACTAGACTTCAAACCCCAGAGGTTGCTCCACATACACCTCTTCCTTTATCGAACCATGCAGAAAAGTGATCTTCACATCCATGTGATGGAGACTCCATCCTTGTGTTGCAGCAATGGAAATAATAGATCGGATGGTGGTATAACGGGCCACAGGTGCAAAGATATCATCATAATCTATGCCTTCATTTTGAGAAAAGCCTTGGGCAACGAATCTTTCCTTGTACTTTTCAGCACTACCATCAGATCCATGCTTGATCTTATAGAGCCATTTCGAGGTGACAACAACTTTTTCCTCTGGTCTCAGGACCACATCCCAGACATCATTCTTCATAATGGACTCGTACTCTTCATGCATAGCATCCTTCCAAACTTGATGCTCTACGACTTCTTCAAATGATCCAGGCTTAGATTGTACGATAATAATCATGGCTTCTAGATACCCTTGGTATCTATTCGGCTTCTTGCTTTCACGGAATATCCCCATTGGAGCCATATGTATCTCGACGTCCTCGAGATTATCCCTAAGCCATGAGGGTCTTATCTTCATTAAAGGATGTGGATCAATAGGGTCCATTGGTCCTTCAATATAGGGCATCATCTCATCCTTCGGCTCTTCCTGCTTCCTTGTTCTTTCATCGTTGACTTCCTTGGAGCCAGGAAGGTTTATCACTTTCCTGAGGGAAGCATCTTCGTCGAAGGTGACCTTGTGGCATATATCCACTTCTCTTTGACCCAGCACATAGATTCTATATGCCTTCGAAGTTTCACTGTATCCCACAAACATTCCCTTCTTTCCAGAAGCATCTAACTTGCTTCTCTTCTCTTTCAGCACATGAAAGTAAATAAAATGAGAAAGATCAGGTTTCTTACTAGAGAAGACTTATTCGAGAGTTTTGGAGTCCAGATCAGAATGCGGGCATCAATTTTGTACGTACACAACAGTGTTCGCAGCTTCTCCCCATAGAAACTTCGAAAGACCTTGGTCACATAACATGGCATGGGTAGCTTCCACAATGGTCCTATTCTTTCTTTTAGAAACTCCATTTTTTTTAGGAGTATACACGATTGTGGTCTCCCTCTTAATGCCAACTCCTCTGCAAAAGTCATTGAACTCATCTGACTCATATTCGGTGCCATTATCGGTCCTCAAAATATTGATCTTATTTCATGTTTGATTTTCCACCAAGGCCTTGAAGGTACAAAACCATTTGAATTCTTCATCCTTCTTCTTCAAGAAACATATCCGAGTCTTGCGAGATAAGTCATCTATTAAATTCATGTAATAAGAACATCCTCCTAAGGATTTCATGGGCAGCATACCAAATAAATAAAAATGTATCAATTGCAAGATATCATATGTCTTTGTGACACTTGAGGGGAAAGGTACCCCTCTATTATTTCCTTCGGCACAACCCTGACATACGCCTTCATGATCATTCTTGAATTCGGGCATCACAGAAACCACCTTTCGTGCTTCGGGAAGGTATTTGTAATGAAGGTGTCCAAACCTTCGACGCCATAACTCAGTTTGACGAGTTGTATCACATAACATAGCCCCTAATGGACTTCCTCCAACCTGGTAGGGTGTATCAACTCTAAAAACAATAGTGAGAGCTTCCTTGAAGTTCTTCTTCCAGTCTCGGGGAAGTCCTCCAAGAGAAATGAGGACAAGATCTCGATCAACTATTTCTTCTCCTATGGCAAGGAGATCATTCCTGATTTCTGTGAGCCTCATAAAGTGAAGGCTCATGAATCTTCCCCTGCACATAGGCCATGAAATCTTGATCTTCTAATTCCAAATCCAAGGACTTCTTCCATGCATGATATTCAAAATTTTCAATCAACTTATCATCAGACCATTGGTCCTTGACAAGAATTTTTCTTTGGTGATTTCTTTTCACACTATCTTGGGCTTTGTCTTCACCTCAACTTTTAAACCATGTAAATTTTGGATAGACATAATGTTCTATGCTTAATGCAAATTTACTTCAATCTTCTAGGGCCCGATACAATGTAGCACTCACATAAACATGAAAGTAAAATAATGATAGAACATACCAATAGATAAACAAAAGACAAGCAAATAAAATATATTAGATATACATATCTTCTTGTCCAGCAAAGATGTAGAATAGTGTGAGTTATGATAGTCAATGTGATGCTTCAACCAAAAAAGTCTTTCTCAAGTTAGTGAAACCTACAAGTGTCACACGTACAGCCCTCAAAGACAGCTCATCAAAAGTCAACACAATTCAACAATAGAATCCCACATCCAGATTTTCTGGCATCATCCATATTTACGGCATCCATTTCTGGCACCATCCATATTTACGACATCCAGATTTTCTAGCATCATCCATATTTACGGCATCCATTTCTGGCACCATCCATATTTACGACATCCATTTCCGGCATCATCCAGATTTACGACATCCATTTCTAACATCATCCAGATTTACGACATACAGATTTATATCAACCATTTCCGACATCATCCAGATTTACGACATCCATTTTCAGCATCATCCAGATTTACGACATCCATTTCTGGCATCATCCAGATTTACGACATCCATTTCCGGCATCATCCAGATTTATGGCATCCATTTCTAGCATCATCCAGATTTACGGCATCCATTTTCGGCATCATCCAGATTTATGATATCCATATTTACACGTGGGTGTGATGATATGATGATGAAATGACCTCCAAGTCTCTCCAATTTATATGCATCTGTGAGGGTCTGTGACACATCTGTTCAGCTCTCAAGCCTACATTACAAATCTGGCCGACCTTGCACATAAGTGGAATAAATTTAAAATAAATGTTATGCTCATCCGATAAAGATGATATTTAGATCAATCTTGCACCTCTCTGAAAGAGGAATCTAATAAAAATATTGGCATCATCATCTGAGCATTACAACATGGAGTTTGGACCTGGTTTCCCAAAATTAACAAGGTGCAATTGGTAAAGTTGTTGCAGTTGAAGCAGGCCAATACTGTCACATAAACTGTAGTAGGAAAGGGCTCCCAAGTCATGAAAAATTTTAAAGGATATTTGTGAGGACATGAGTGCCAAGATGTGCTAGGGAATGCTAAGATGTTCCAGATAGTGCAAATACATGTCAAACATGCTAAGATGTGCCAAGTGATAAGGCATGCCAAGATGTGCAAGGGTGTGTCAATGCGTGCCAGGGACTGTCAAGGCAAAAAAAGGGAGAAGAAATTCAAACTAAAAGGAAATGAACACATAAGAGGGTTAATAAGTCATCATTTTACCTTTTCCAAGAGGGGCATGCTAGGCATACCAACACTATGCAGCAATAGGTGCCAAGTGAAAAGTATTAGTGCATTATAAGTGCCAAGTATTCCTTTGTTGCTTCTCATATACTTTCCAACACGTGATCATCTCAAATAAATTTAATATTAAACCATGCCAAGTCATACCAAGGCATCTCAAAGTATTCCATACATGCTAAGACTTTCCAAGCACCAACACGTGCCAAGTGTCAATATGTGTGAGGGAGTATTATGCATGTTATGAAGTGGAAGGGAATGTTGAAGAGTGCTAAGGTGTGCTAGAGAGTGATAATGCATGTTGATGAGTGTTAAGGAGTACTAGGAAAAAACATTAAGGGAGCACTAGGTAAAAATTTATGGAAGTTAATGAATATGAGGAAAGTGTGCCAGAGTCTAGTGTTAATGAGTGCTAGTTGTCATGCCAAGGAGGGAGTGACAAGGTATGCTAAGCATTGGTAAGGCATGCTAGGGAATATCAAGGCATGTCAAGAATTCCCAAAGTGTGTTTGGGAGTTCCAAGGTGTGCTAATTATATCATGTGCCAATTAATAGTGCCAATATATTCCAATACATGCCAGGTGCTAAGGATGTGCATGGTGCCAGGGTATGTCAATATGTGTCAAGGCAACAAAAGGAAGAACCAATAAGAGGGTTAATAAGTCAGGACTTTATATTTTTCAAAAGGGGCATGCTAGGCACACTAATAATAGGTCCCAATACATGCTAAGTGGCATTGTGTGCCAAGTGATAATGTATGTCAATGCATTCATCCAAGGTGTTCCAGGGCATGCTAGGGACTACATGCAACATGCAAACACTAGCACATGCCACCATGTGCTTGGGCGTCAGTGTCATCACAAGATGTTCTAGGTACAAAGATGTTCCAAGACATGCGGGGTAAGAAATTTTAGTGTGTGCCAAAGCATTAATTTAAGGTGTGCCTAGATTGTTGAGGAGTGTTATGTCTTTCTCATTAATAGAATTGTTAGAGCTTGATTGTGTATTAAATAATATATTTCCTACACACAATAGTGGAGCTTTATCTAAAGGGAATTTTCTATATAATAAACTTAATAGATATGAATCATGTGTTGACTCATAGGAAATATCTATTCGACTAGACATTACTTGAGGGAAATGATACACACTAATTACTTCTTAAAAATTTAACTGACTCTAACCACTATGGCCTTGGACATATTATAGAAAATACTCCACAATAATGGTCATAAATCGTTATCTTTTGGCAAAAAATATATTAATAGGCACATAGCATCATTAAAAACTCATTGAAATGATCAATGATGACAAACATTTTTTGACCGTCACCAAAGAGAGAATTAGTGATGGGCCTTTAACGACCCTCACCAAAAGTGTCATTGAAAATGGATTTGGTGACGGACCTTAAAGGACCATCATTATTTACACTTACAGTGACATTGCTTTAAGGATCGTCACCATATGTGACATTGGTGATGGACCTTAAAGGTCCATCACAAGCATGACCCTCACCAATATGTTTTTTTCTTGTAGTGAGAGTTAAATATCAAAGATAAAATAGTCAAAGGACAGAGGTAAAAGAGAAAGAAAATAAAGCAGCAAGGTAAAGAAAGAAATGACAGTGACAGTAAAGTTAGTAAAGAGAAAGAACAAAACGAGAAAATAGAATTAAGGTTAAAGGCAAATAAGAGATTAAATGACAAATAAAAAAGAAAATCAATGAAGAAGACAGAGCCAAGTGTCATGGCCATTCAACATTTAACTCTTCCAAATCACATTGGACACCTACAACCAAATTTTGATTTAATATAATCTAACTCAGTTAATGTTTCAGTTAGAGATATTTTAGTAGCTACTCAGAAGTTATTGTAAAAGTTAGTGTTAATGTAAAATAGTCAAAAATATCTTAAAGTTAGCTCAACAGTTAAGTTAAAAGTTATTATTACAGTAAGCCAGTAAGATATATTTTGGTGTTGGGCCTTGCATGGTCTCAATTGTCAAACATCATTTAATCTGTAGTAAATACAAATCTGTCACCCTAGATTAGCACAAACTCCTCATCTGCAGTTAAATACTGCATGTATTGTTCATTATTATTGTTGGTTGGTTGTTTGGTTGGCTGCTAAGTTGGATTTTGATCAGACTCTGAGTTGCAAAGATTATTGCACTGGAGCATTGTAACTATCAGTAATACAAGCACGTTCACAAGATTCTTGAGCTATGTTAATGGTGATGTTATCCCTCTTTGTTAATGTTTTCTCCTTTTTTTCCCATATTGTACATCAATTTCTCTGATAATAGAACAAAAATTTTAGATTGAGATATGTTGTTTGGGCACCTTAACTCTGTTTGTTACTATTATCTTTATGTTTTCATTTGCAAAGTTTAGCTAAAGAATTCAGGGGTGTCCTTATATTTAGTTTCACCTAGCTTGTTGCCTTGAGGTTTTCTTAGTAAAGTTTAGCTAAAGAATTCAGGGGTGTCCTGCTCTTTAATTTCACTGAACTGTTATCTTGAATGTTTTCTCTATCCGAAATTATAGCTAAATAATTAAGGGGTTTCGTGCTATTTAGTATTATTGGATTGTTGTCTTAAGACTTTCTTAGTAAAGTTTAATTAAAGAATTAAGAGGTGTTCTTCTCTTTATTTTCTCTTGAAACTGTTATCTTAAAGACATTTCTTGTTGAAGTATAGTTAAAGGATTCTCAATTTCCCTTTAGTTTTACTGAATTCACAAATTTGTTGTCATCTCATATTCATCTTACCTAAGAAGATCTATTTGATATATTTATCTTGCCCTATGAAAACCCTTGAATAATTGATGTACAATTTAAACCTTTTATGACTCCATAGCCCAAAGGATTAAGCTTCCCACATTCTATGTGTTCAACCTACAATAAATCAAAACAAACAACCTAGAACTTCATAACTAGCCTAAAATTAGAAAAACATAAGCATAAAGATAAATCAGATAATTATAAACATAGAGAGAGCCCTCTCTGAGCCCAGGAAGGCTAGGTACTTGGACTCCAAAGTGGTTTGATGTGGTTCCCTGCTACTTTCTCTTTCCAATATTGCAAATTATAGGGAGAAAACATAATGGCGACCATACTGGGGACCTGAGTTATTAAAAATCTTAATATTTCCTCAATAACTCATAAACCCCACTCAAATTTAGATGACTCAAGTGTCAGAAAAGACTGGTATCCGGTTGCTAATGGTGGACAACAACCAGCCTCAAGAAAGCTGAAATTATCCACCTTGTGACTCCACTAGTTTTTAGTAAACCTATAGAATCCACTGGGAAATTATTGAGAAATCCTGATATTCTCAAAACTCAAAGAAACCCAGTCAAGATTCTTTGTGCCTTGGGTCTAAGTTCTTGCTTCTAGAAGAATATGTACTAGATCCCATCTTGATCCAAACCCTCCTGCAATAGTTGACAATCCTGAGCACATCTTAAGAAAGACTCCTAGGTCTAAGAATTCAACTGTTAGCAAACCCATTCACAAGTCAAGTTCTTTACCTAAAAACCTTAAAAAATTGCATTATAGCCTATCTAACTCACACCTGGAACAAAGCTTGTTTAGAACTAAGTCCCAGAGTTGGATAACCCAGATAGTTCTAGACCCATCCATCTTACAGTAGCATCGTATTGTGCAAACCTCAACCCCCAATCATACACCCAAGGCTCACCTTCCCCCTTTCAACCCTCCACCTCCTTTTGTCAACCCTCCACTTGTTAACCCCCCTTTGTTTCCCCAACCACCGGCCATGGAAACATGGAATGCCCCATTAGTCTTACCCTTACCTTTAGTACCTCTCCCACAAGACTACCAGTCCAAAATCCCCCTATTTGATGCAAGTGGTTCTACAACCGCTCAACAACATGTGGATAAAATGGATGACTCTTTTGACAAAGAAGAGATAGATGATGAAACTGTTAAGATCAGAATGTTTGCCCAAATCTTAGGGGGAGAAGAAAGAAAATGGTTTAAAGGCTTAACCCATAATAGTATACATGACCTCCCTACTTCTCATCAGCTATTCCTAAATAAATGGGGAGTCAAGAAAAACCCTCTCCAAATCTTATCAGATTATGAAAACATTAAGATAAACGTTGGAGAGAGTGTCCAATATTACTGCACTAGGTTCAACAGTGTATATAATGCCGTCCCTCCTCACATAAAACCCCCACAAGGTCTAGCCCTAATGAAAATTCCAGACGGTTTTGACTCAGAGATGGCTTATCAACTAAGAGAAAGAGACCCTCTTACATTATAAGATATGTAGAGGGGTGCAGTAAGTGTAGAAGAAAATATGATTTCCAAAGGGGCTAGAATGAAAAATGAAAAAAGAGTCACATATAGGGAAGGGGTTGTAGCCTCCACATATGATACTAAGATTGATAACCTAGTTAGAACCATGGAGAGGATGATGGAGAGAATCAACATAAATGAGAGAGCTTTCCCTAGAGAAAATCAAGCAGCTCCTCAGAATAGAAATTATAACCAAAACCAAAACTTTAGGATAAATCCCCCTCAAATAAGACACAGAGAACAGAGGGAACCTGACCAGCAAATCATGCCTCCTTTCCAAGAAAACTATGCTGATGAGGATGAGGGGGTGATTGAAGAACCAGAACAAAGTCAAATCAATTTGATGGGAGTTAATAATGAGGATACTATTTTCCTCACTGAGGAAGAACAAGGAAAATTCATACAAAATTAAGAAGAATGCAAAGAATCCAAGGACTTAAAAAAAGGATTCAAAAATTCCATCATGGAAGTGCATAGTCAATATGAACTCAGAAGCTAGAAAACCCAAGATACTCCCAAGAGAAAGAGCCCTGAAATTTCTGCTAGGAAGAGCCTTGAAAATGATCCTAAAAAGACAACAGAAACTTCAAACATAACAGTTAAAAGTTCTGATAAAAATCAAAACAAAAATAGTCCCGAAAGCATCACTAGTAAATCAACTATTGGCCCTAACAAAATTAATTCAACTGAGATTCCCAATGCAAATCAGCAAGCTGAAATTGCTCCAAAAACAATGTTTGATAAAAATGACTTAAATCTACCAAAAACACAGACACCATTCAATATTGAGAATGAAATTTCCAAGATAAAGATCTCCATACCTCTTACTGAATTAGTTGGCCAAGATGTATATAGATCCAAAGTTTTGAAAGCTTTAAACATAGGAGAAAATGAAGATTATGCAAATTTAAATGATGACAAACCTGAACTTTTGTTTGGACTTGAAGTAGAAGGAAAATCTCAAGAGGGAGGTGTACCTCCATGTAATATTCCTACTTAGCTTCAGCTAAGAGGAATATGCATTTTTGATTTATTTTCTATTTATGAATAAATGAATAAAGGAGGACATGTAAAACTCCTAAAACAATGAATAAAATCAATGCCTATGTGAACAGAGACATAAATGGGCCATGTAAATAAACTCTTGCAGGTGTGAATGGGTTTGAATCATGAGATTGGGTCAACCTTGACCAAATCAACAATGCAGTCTAGGTGCAATGAACCTCATGGATACACAACGCAGTTTCAGATGGAGGCTCCACATGTGAAAGGAGCTAACTCATTGAAGTGGTTTAGGGTTTGACAAGGTTTTCATCTTATAAAAGAAGGAGGAGGACAACAGGAAAAGGTTGTTGATGGTATTATTTTATGAAAGTATTGTCTGTTTAGACACTCCTCTTTGGGTTTTCCTATTTAGGATTCCCACCTCCTACCTTGAGCAACTCTTGGAGGAGCCTTGTTTGTATTTTCCACTATCTGGAATTTGGCCAAGCCACATCTTGCATCTACAACGCAGTCATGTTTAGGATTGGTTGTCCATGTGAGCTGCAACAAGTGGAGAATAGATATTTTCAGATCTATGCAGTTCTAGCACTCCTTCTCACTGGGAAAGTCATATATCCCTTTGACAAGTTTGTTCTAGACCCTTTGAGCTTCAGATCCACACATTAGCAGCAGGCCAAAGCATTCTCAGAGCCTATAGCGCAGTCCCTCTTCCATGACTGCGTTATTTGCAAGAGCAGAGTTGCAAGGAGACTTGGCATTATTTTAGAGGAGAGATCTCTAGTGATTGGATCCTTCCTTTCACTGTGGTGATCCGTGGATTAGCCAACCAATCCATGTTAGTTCAGATCTGATATGTTGCATATGTTATGATTCAGAATTTTCTGAATACTTTTGCAGATCTGTGACTTAGATCTTAGATCTACTCACTGTTGTTCATGTTTTTTTGAGATCCCCAAGGGGAATGTATAAAGGAGCTTATCTTGTATACATATCTGAAATACATCTATCATTTCGTGCACATATCTACTCTAGATCTGAGTTGTAATCTACTACATGCTTCAGCAATGTCAAGCTTATTCTTCCATTTCATGTTGTTGTAGCAGCTCATTTTGAGGCTTTTGTCTTGTACATTCTTTTTATTTCTGTTATACACTATATAATATGCATTGTAGATCTAATTTACTGATGTATAGCTGAAAGATGAACCTCCATGTTGGTCTCACACTTGTAAATTGATAAACTACGTTATTCCTGAAGTAGTCCTTGCATATAGCTTTAGCCCCTCTCTTTGGGTGTTTTTCAGCTAGACTAGGTTGTGGGAGATCTATTTAACCCACCTAGTTTGATTTGTTTTTTCTCGCCTTTTGTATTTAGATCTTAGATGAGCTGATCTAAGGTATCCAGGAGTTTCAAACTCATTCCAGTGCACTGAATTCTCAGGAGTGCTTTATTTCAACAGGCTTGCTGGGCAATCCCTATTTTGGGATATCACACTCAATTTTATGTCAGTTTGAACATCCATGGTAAAATCCTCCATAATTCCATGTTATATTCAGGAGCTTCTCATAACCTCATGCCAAAGGTAGTTATGGAAAGACTAGGCCTTGAGATAACTAGACCATACAAAGGCTTGTACTCCTTTGACTCCAATAGAGTTAAATGTCTAGGCCTGATCAAACATATCTATGTTAATCTAGGAAAAATACGAGCCAAAAGCCTAGTAATGGATATTGTAGTGACTCAAATTCCTCCTAAATATGGCATGCTCTTATCGTGCTCATGGGGAGCCAAACTTCAGGGCACCCTCCAAATGGATATGACCTATGCCACCATACTAGTCTTTAGTCGACTAAGAAGATTATATAGGGATACTCATATGAAATACATGGTCAACAGTCATGAAAAGCCTGATAAATCCCCTCTCTATTCTGTCCACCTAGACCTTGATTCATTTATCCTCTACAATGATGAAAACATTAAGGAACAAGTGGCATTAAATGAACAAACAACTGAAGAAGAGGAAGAAAAAGAAGATCAGTCAGACCAAATAGAAAATGAACAACATAAGTCTGAACATGAACCTCTATGGAGCATGAGCTTTGATGGGTCTTGGGGAAAAACTAGTTCAAGGGCAGGTGTTTGGGTGCACAACACTGAGAACAATCACGCAGAAGGCCACTCCTACAAACTGAACTTTCAATGTATGAATAATATAGCAGAGTATGAGGCCCTCCTTCTAGGATTACAACTTCTAAAAAAATTAGAGGCCAAAAGGATCTCTATCCATGGGGATTCAAAACTATTCATTAGGCAAGTTAAGGGAGAATATTCAGCAAGACATCCTAGATTAAGAGCCTATATAAATGCTTCCCTTGACCTCCTAAAAACATTCAAAGAATATGACCTTGCCTCTGTCCCAAGAAATCAAAATATCCTTACCAATGGACTAGCATTTACAGCCAACACTTGTCAACTACTCATGCTAACAAACAATACACAATAAAGGTTAAATATAGACCATCAGTCCCTGACAATATAAGATATTGACAAGTTTTTGAAGGTGACAAACATATTGAAGACTTCTAGCAATCCAAGAATGAGTTTGAATTTCCAGATTCAGACTTATATCATGAAGAGGACTGCTCTACTAAGGAACAAACATGAAAGGAGGAGTCGACTCACCATGCTGAAATAAGTTTTTTAGCAGAAGAACACCCACATAGGACAGAAATGTGTGAAGATCCAGAAAAAGAAGAGTTTGAAGTGCTACAGTTCAGATATACCACCTTGCCAAAAGGACTTGTCCCACTAGAAGAAATTTTTGATTTCAATGATGTCGCTAGAAATCCAAAGATGGAATCCACTGGAACAAATGTAGAAGAGTGCAATATAGGCAGTAAGCAAGAGCCCAAAATGATAAAACTGTCAAAGACACTACCAGCTCCTACAAAACAGAAATATATTGAGATATTCAAATAATTCGATGATGTGTTTGCCTGGAGCTATGAAGACTTGAAGTCATATGATACTAATATCATTCAGCACAAGATTCCACTTAAATAAATCCCAAAACCCTTTAAACATAATCTGCATAGAATAAACCCTGTCCAAATGCCACTGGTTGATGCATGATGCTGGAATAATAGTCCCACTAAAGTACTTAGAGTGGGTTTCAAATCTTGTATCTGTGAGCAAGAAGACATGAGAGATTAGGCTCTGCATAGACTTCACAAATTTGAATAAAGCATCCCTGAAGGACAACTACCCTTTACCAAAAATGGATCACATATTGCAAAGGGTAGTAGGCTCTAAAAGGATATCTCTACTTGATGGACTTTTAGGGTACAATCAGGTGCTAGTACATCCAGATGATCAACACAAACCAACTTTCACCACACCTTGGGGCACCATTATGTATGTAGAAATGCCTTTTGGGTTAAAGAATGTTGGAGCCAATTTCGAAAGAGCAATGGATATTGCTTTCTCAGAAGAAATATGTTTCTTCATTGTGATATATCTTGATGATAAAACAATCTATTCAAAAATAGATGAAGAACATATAGCTCACTTAAGAAAGGTCTTTGAAAAATACAGAAAGTATAGTCTATCTTTGAATCCCAAAAAATTCTTATTTGGCCTTTAAGAAGGGAAGCTTCTAGGACACATTATATCTGAATAAGGGATCAATATTGACCCAAAGAGGATTGAGGGAATATTGCAAATCAGCCACCCAAGAAATATCAAAGAGCTCCAATATTTTATTGGAAATATAAATTTATTAAGAAGGTTCATACCAAACCTTGGAGAACTCCTAAGAAACATCACTAACATGCTCAAAAGAGAAACATGATTCAAATGGACCATAGAAGCAATGAAATCTTTTGACTTGGTGAAGCAGGTTCTTACCCAAACACCAGTTCTGATCAACCCTGATTTCACCAAGGTTTTCTTTATACTTTCCTTTGCATTAGAACACACAGTGACTGTTGTATTGTTGCAGAAAAATATGAAAGGATAGGAGCAGCCCATAGCATTTTTTAGCCAAGCTCTAAGGGATGAACCTTTGAAATATAATATCATGGAAAAACAGGCTTTGCCTTAGTCAAAACACTAAATGATTTCAGAGTCTACATTTTTCATTCACACATCATTGCATTTGTCCCTAATCCTGATGGCAAAAGAGGTAAGTGGATTTTTTTAATTTTAGAATATGATCTAGAAATAACACCCACCAAGCTAATCAAAGGACAAGGACTGGCTAAATTGATGGATGGAACAAATTTTGAAGTACTAGACATCAATATGATTCACTCATTAGATGAGAAAGAGGAGCTGGAAACTCCACCTATTGAGGAGGAATTTCTAAACTCACCCTGGTATGCTGATATATTATATGTGCTTTTTAATCTAAATGTTCCTCCTCGTTTGTCCAAAACAAAGGCCAAATTCTTGAAGTTAAAATATATAAATTTCTGCATTCTGGATAAAGTTTTATATTGGAAAAATTCTAGTGGTGTATTGCTTAAATGTTTTCCTGAAGAAGATGCAGATAGGATTATGCATGAATTTCATGAAGGAGAATGTGGAGGTCACCTCTATTGGAAGACCACTGTAAATAAAATCCTTAGGGTTGGTTTTTACTGGCCTACCCTTTTCTAAGACATCCACAAAATGGTAATTTCTTGTCATAAATTCCAAATCCTTGAGGGAAAGAGAAAGCTACTGCCTTTGCCATTACAACCAATTTCTGTTGAAGCTCCTTTTCAACAATGGGGGTCTAGATTTCATTGGAGAAATCCACCTTTCCTCCTCTGCCCAGCATAAATGGATCCTCACTACAACTGACTATTTTTCTAAGTGGATAGAATCTATTCCTTCCAGGACTGCCACAGACTCAGTAATTATCATATTTCTTGAAAATAACATTTTATCTAGATTTGGCTATCCTATCTGAAAAATCATTACTGATAATGTTGTTGCCTTTAAATATAAGAAAATGGTGGATTTTTGCCACAAATATCACATTACTTTGGGGCACTCTATAGCTTATTACCCTCAAGGTAATGGGTTGGCTGAATCCTCAAACAAGAGTTTGGTGAACATCATTAAAAATTTGCTGGAGGAAAATAAGAAATAATGGCACAACAAATTGGTACATGCACTATGGGCAGACAGGTTAACAAATAAGAAGTCAATTGATATGTCACCCTATCAGCTATTCTATGGAATGGATGCAATCTTCCCAACAGCCTTTGGAGTACCAGTAATGAAGCTCTTTCAAGAAATGCAGTCTGAAGAGAATGATATACAAAGAAGAATAAACCAAACTATTCAGCTATAGCAAACCAGAGAAGGAGTATACAATAGAACACAGTTGGTACAGGAAATCATCAAGAATTTTTTTGACAAAAGGACCAAGGAAAATGATTTTAACATTGGATACAAAGTGCTGAAGTGGGATTCAAGAAGAAAGGACAAAGGCAAACATGGAAAGTTTGATAAACTTTGGAAAGGTCCATACACCATTCATTCTGCAAGAGGTAATAATGCATTTTTCATACAAGAAATGGATGGAACAGAATTATTTGGAGGTTTGGTCAATTGTAGGATGTTGAAACATTACTTCATTTGAGGATCTAAGTTTAATTTTTCTTCATTATATATAACATTTCTTAAACAAAAATTTCGGAAAAAATTGATACAAAAAGAAAGAAAGAAAAGAAGAAAAGAGGGCAGATAAAAAGAAAAAAGGTAAGTCCCATACCAAAGAATGAATATTTCTAAAAGTGTGCAAGTCAAAATGCCACTATTTTTGAAAAGGTCTTGTTCAATCATACAACCTAAACATGATTGTACAAATTTTGAATTTTTGCTGATAAGTTAGAAAATGAAGATTTGTCAAACTATTTAAACCTGGCTTATCAATAGATAGTTAGAAAAATATATTGGTTCCAAAGTCTCATCTAAACCGAAAAAACAAAAATGAGGGATAAGTGATAAATGAAAAATTCAAAACCAAAGCCCCCAGTTTAGTTTACTTTTTGGAAAAAAAAAATATTGTGTGCAGCTTGTCCAAAATGCCACAATTTATGATGATCAAACTGCTTAATCTTGATTCATTCATGCTTTAAATTTCATGCTGATAGCTAGTGAATAAAAATCTGTCAAAATGTTTAATCTTGACAGATAAGTAGTTAGGTAGAGAATAAAAAAGCTCATCAGTCTAATATGGACTTTTGGAAGTTATAAGGTTAGAAATAGATCGTTTGCTTTCAAAAGAAAAATGATGTCAAGGTTTTCAAGTCTAAATGCACTCAGAAGATTGAAGAACAAATATTAGAGTAGGTGACGGGTAAGAAGAATTAATTTGCAGGAAGCATGGTTTTCAAATTATGAAGATCACAAGTCACAGAAAGTTGCAGCAGATCAACAATTACAGAATGAAAATCATCCAAATAAAAACAGGCTATTGATCTAAAAATGTTATTGACACCTCCTAAAGGAGATTCCTTCCCCAGCTGAAGCCACTGTTAGTCTCCTATATTCTACAATATCACTAGATGACTATGGATTTTCTATAATCTGTTGAAAATAACATTCCCTGACTATCATTTATTTTCAGAAATCTCACTGCCTTCATTATTTTAATTTAACCAATCCATTATATTTCACTTTACCTATTCAGATTACTCTCATGATCTGAAATCTCTTTTCTACCCTTAATCCCCTCATTCCTGGCCTTTTCCCCTTCTTAAAATCTCCTTCTCTATGCTAAAATCCCCAAATCCTCTCCCCTTCATTCATTCCCCTTCTTCCATTAAAACAATGTAAAAAACCCATTTTTAAATTGGTTTAAAAATAAATTTAATTTATTCGAGACCCACTCTTTTAAATAAAACTCTGTTTATTTAAAACTACCCGACCCCTTATAGGTTTTAGCCCCCGCTTTAAGAACCTTTATCCTCCACCCTCATTTAACCCTAACTCCACCTTTATATTTAAGCGCCTCCACTTTAATATACTCTGGGCCCCGCATTATAAAACCTTGCATTATTTTAAACCCTCCGCTTCATTTAAACCCCTAGACCCACCTTCCAAAACCTAGCCATGGTCAAGTCACCCGACCACCATCCGATCCACTCCCATAGATCCGACGACCATTGCGCCCTATCGAAAGTCTAAAAACCCGAGATTTAAAACCTTTGGGGCTTGTGAAATAGGAGGTTTTCACACCCCTCCTTCAGCCATGTGTCACCCAAATATTTTATTACATCACCGCGACATAAACCGCCAAACCGCTTACGCTCCGTGCAAAAAACCACAAAACCGCCTCTCGCACCATAACGAAACCATTGACACTTTTTTGAATATTTCGAAGCCCTGAATCTCTGTGATGAACCCCTGCGACATTTCTAAAGACCCGAAAGGTCACAACTAAACTCAAAATGCCAAAAACCTCCATTTTTCGGACTCTGTTCATAAATTTCCCTGCTACCTGCAAGCCCCATTTTCTCCCACCCTGCGGGATCCATTTTTTAATTAACAAATTGTTTTTTAATTTTGCAGGTGATCAATGTATAAGAAACAAATAATTTTCATTTCTAAGTTCCATTTTTTTTTTTTAAATAGGCTCTCTGGGTGACGATCCAGAAGCCTTATTCATCAAAGGATTAGGAATGCAAGAAATCAGAAGCAACAATGTATCATGATCAATCAGGATCATACAGTGAGGTGTCTCCAAAATACAGGGTAAAGGAAAAAGGAATATTTTTATAGTGATACAAGACAGAGTTAAAGATCAAAGATAAAACAATCAGAGAGAGGTAAAAGAGAAAGCAAACAAAGCAGAAAGGTAAAGAAAGAAATAACAATAACAATAAAGGTAGTAAAGAGAAAGAACATAGTGAGAAAACATAATTAGGGTTAAAGGAAAATCAGAGATTAAATGAAAAATAAAAAAGAAAATCAACGAAGAAGACAGAGCCAGGTGTCAAGGCCATTCAAAATTTTACTCTTCCAAATCACATTGGCCACCTACAACCAAATTTTGATTTCATATAACTATCTCAGTTAATGCTTCAGTCAGTGATATTTTAACAGCTACTCAAAAGTTATTGTAAAAGTTAATTTTAATGGAAAATAGTGAAAAATATCTTAAATTTAGCTCAGCAGTTAAGTTAAAATTTATTATTACAATAAGTCAGTCAGATATATTTTGGCATTGGGCCTTGCATGGTCTCAATTGTCAAACATCATTTACTATGTAGTAAATACAAATCTGTCACCCTATATTAGTGCAACCTCCTCATCTGCAGTTAAATACTGCATGTATTGTTCATTATTATTGTTGGTTGGTTGTTTGGTTGGCTGCTAAGTTGGATTTTGATCAGAATCTGAGTTGAAAATATTATTGCACTGGAGCATTGTAACAATTTTTGAGCTGGACATCAGTAATACACGCACATTCATAGGATTCTTGAGCTATGTTAATGGTGATGTTATCCCTCTTTGTTAATGTTTTCTCCTTTTATTTCCATATTGTCCATCAATTTCTCTGATAATAGAACATAAATTTTAGATTGAGATATGTTGTTTGGGCACCTTAACTCTGTTTGTTACTATCATCTTTATGTTTTCATTTGCAAAGTTTAGCTAAAGAATTTAGGGGTGTCGTACTCTTTAGTTTCACCTAGCTTGTTGCCTTGAGGTTTTCTTAGTAAAGTTTAGCTAAATAATTCAGGGGTGTCCTGCTCTTTAGTTCCTCTTAAACTGTTATCCTATAGGCCTTATTTGAAGTTTGGTTAAAGAATTCAGGGATGTCCTGCTCTTTAATTTCACTGAACTGTTATCTTGAGTGCTTTCTCTATCCGAAAGTATAGCTAAAGAATTCAGGGGTGTCCTTTTGTTTATTATTATTGGATTATTGTCTTAAGGGTTTCTTAGTAAAGTTTAATTAAAGAATTCAGAGGTGTTCTTCTCTTTAGTTTCTCTTGAAAATATTATCTTAAAGACATTTCTTGTTGAAGTATAGTTAAAGGATTATTGATTTCCCTTTAGTTCTATTGAATTCACAAACTTGCTATCATCTCATATTCATCTTACCTAAGAAGGTCCATTTGATATAGTTAGCTAGCCCTATGAAAACCCTGGAAGAATTGATGTACATTTTAAACCTTTTATGACTACATAGCCCAACGGATTAAGCTTCCCACATTCTATCTGTCCAACCTACAATCAATCAATCAATCAAAACAAACACCCTAGAAGTTCGTAACTAGCCTAAAAAAAAAAAAAAAAAAAAGAAGATAAATTGGTTAATTATAAACATAGAGAGAGCCCTCTCTGAGCCTGGGAAGGCTAGGTCCTTGGATTCCAAGGTGGTTTGATGTGGTTCTCTGCTACTTTTTCTTTCCAATATTTCAAATTAGAGGGAGCCAA
Organism: Pinus albicaulis; assembly: GCA_034641835.2. NCBI lineage: Eukaryota > Viridiplantae > Streptophyta > Pinopsida > Pinales > Pinaceae > Pinus > Pinus albicaulis. The sequence continues at coordinate 322,791,265 of CM076576.1, read as the reverse complement.
CAGAAACAAAGCTTCCTCCACTGAAGACAAGCTTAGAAATGATACAAAGAAACCCCCCCCCCCCCCCCCCTTGAAACTCAGCACATATCCAAATAGAATCTATGCTATAGAAGAAAGTTGTATCTTGGCCAAATTCCAGAATGTGGAAATAATGCTCAAGAACTTCTCTTGAGTAGGCACTCAAATTCCCCCGAGGATGAAGGTGGTATTTCTGCTCAGAAACACCCTCGTGCTAAACAACACTGCAATCTTATCTAAACAGCTGAAGAGAGCCAAAAGTCTTAATAGACCACAATCAAATAATAATATAAAACATGCTCACAATGGCTGCCATCCCCTTCCTTATATTCTTGGTGAGCTTTCTCACCTTGGGCACCAGTCATTAAAGGCACTACTTCCATGCAAAGGATCTCCCTTCAAAACTGTGATATCCCTTATTTAATGTCCCCTACTTCCATACTAGGGGTTTTGATTTGGTCAAAGTTGACCCAGTCCATCATCCCTTGTTCACACATAGGGGAGATTTATCTAGCTCTTTTGATGCCCTCCATTCACATTGGAGTCGTTTTATTCCTACTAAGGATATTTATGGGTCTCACCTCATAAGGAAACAAGTGATATAATGTAGCAGCCATATAATGTCCCATGATCCTTGTGATGCATGAAGAAGTGTGGGAAGTTTCATTCCCAATGGACACATCCAACCCATGTGTCTTTCCTCCAATCATGTTCCCAACAATGATAAGAACATCATCAACTTATGGGACCATAATCAGTGTCATGATAGCTACCATGTGTAGTATTGGAGAAGGAAAATGGTCCCTCAAGTGAAACCAACGTAGTTTCGCTCCTAACTGCATTAGAATATGGCGAGATGAGTGGTTTCCCAACCACTTTTTTTCTGCCCCAATCTTCTCACATGCTAGGAAAAGGTGTACATTGTATGGTGAAATTTGAGCACACCCTGAATAAGATATCATATCCCCAAGATATTCTAGGGAGTGGCCATCATCATCACTGTTTATGGCCTCAAGTAGACCACGAAGTCTAGAAGAAAGAGTGCCCCCTCTTGGGGAAATTCCCTGCACATGAATGGTAAGGAAATGCAAATACATAGTAAATGAATCATGATGTACGAAAATACACTCTTTACCATGTACTTGGTTCAAGCTATTAAGGTGGCTAATAGATGGGACTCCTCTCACTCCCACTGAGAAAGGAAGTGGTTGTGATAACTCTACCAAATAGTTATGTATCCCCTCATCCTCCAAACAATCCATGCATCTCCTCATATGGTGGTGCATATCCTCTTTGAAGCCTTCCCAAATGAATCTCTCCAGGATAGTATGGTATGATATTATAAAAATAGTGGGTTTAGAGAGAAAACCCTCATATGTTGCATGTAGTAGCTTATCCTTGAGCTTAAAGGCTATAGTCAATAATATTCTACTCTGAAAATAGGTGACCCCATATCTCACTGCATCTCTCCTATCAGATAACTGGCCATCAAGAACTCTGCATGAAAAGAGATCCTTGGAGTATTCCACCAACAGCTGGGATCCCCAATAAGGGTCAATACTCAATAATGACATCATTTTTGATCTATCGTGTAAAGAACATGTCATGTTGCTGCTCTCTTCTTTAACACCTCTCATGCCAAAGTCATACACTGGGATGCTGCTATCTGTAATATTCCCAAATGGGAAAGGCAACAATATAATGCAGAATGATGGAAAAATACCGCAGATCATATTTTAAACAGGAAGAGGCCAATATGGAGACCTTTCATTTGTTATTACAGCAGAAAAACATGTCTAAGAAATGGCCCATAATATGCATAACAAGAAAAGAAAGTCTCCAATGAAGAAAATCCCTCAATATGAGGTGTTGCAACCATATATAAAAGCTGGAAAGAACTTACAACGTTATTTTATTGGTTCTGCAACAATAGTATATTATACATCAGATCTAAAGCAGATATGTGCATAAAAAGATATATCTATATCAGATCCATGCACTATGCAAGCTCCTTTATAGAACCCCCTTGGGGTTTTCAGCAAAACACCAAGTACAAGATGTAGATCTGAGATCTAAGACTGCAGATCTACTGGAAATTAAAAATATGGAAAGTGTGGCTAAAATGATATGATCAATAGAATAAACTCCTCAAATATATCTTCAAAGTGAATGGTAGATCCCCAACACTAGAAAATAAGCTCTCCAAATGGTGTGTTGAATCACCCTGCAACTGTACCTACAGAAATCACGCAGATATGGATCTAAACTGCATTGTAGGGATCAAAATAAGGTTGGCCTAATGCCAAGATCTAAAAATGAGCTCAATGCCCTCCAATTATGTCCTCCCAATGGAGTAGAAACTTCCTCCACTGAAAATGAGCAATGAAATGGCCTAGATCTGAAAGATCTAGTCTCCACTTGCTGCAGCTTGCAAAAAAAACCAAACCCTCAACAGGATCTGCGCTGTAGTTGTAAGAAGAATCTTGGCCCTAAGCCAGATAGTGGAAAATGTAATACAAAATGTCCCAAGAGTTACTCAATGGGAAGAGATGGGATTCCCGATCAGGAACACCCAATGCTAAATAACATTCAATCTCAGCTAAACAGCAAGAGAAAGATATATGTCTAAACAGACCATATATTCAGAAAATATCATATACATCAACAACCTTCTAATGTTGCCATCCCCTTCCTTTTATAAGACAAGAGCTTGCAAACCCTAAACCACTTACAATGAGATTACGTCTTTCACACAAGGTATCTCCATCTAAAACTACATTGTCACTCATTGATGGCCACTCCTCCATGACGGCGTTGTAGATTTGGTCAAGGTTGACCCAGTCAAAATGTTCCAGCCACTTTCTCACCTAATGATGCTTGATTTAATAGCCAAGATTTAGCCTTTTCATATTTGGTATTGATTTATTCATTATTAAGGAGTATTATGGACCTCCTTTGTTGTTTTATTCTTTAAACAAAGTAATAAAACAAAAAATGAATATTCCAATTAGCTCATGACTAATTGGGAATATTACAGTCCTCCCTTCCCAAATGTTGTTTGTCCTCAAGCAACTGATAAGGTGAGTACTGCAACTCTTCTCCTCCTCCATTGGTGACACCAACATGTGATAAGATTCCTCCATAAGCTAAGTGTTCTCCAATCCATCCCTCCATGAATTTCTCCTCCAAAGTTCTCATGAGATGAAAATTATCCATCCCACAAGGAGACAATAATTCAAATGAAACAAACATGGTTTGCCCAATTTTCTCCCTGAAACATGTAGCATAGGGTACATGGAGAATCTCCATCCCATAGGGCACATTCATACCTGCCATCCTCCGTCCATAAATTCCCATAAAGTACAAGTACATCATCAATGTATGGATCAAAACTACCTACATACAAATAGAAATTTGTGCATATGGAGGTGGGTCATAGTCCCACATGTGGAACCAGCGCAGTGGATCTCCTGACTGCATCAGATCATGATGTGGTAATTGGTTTCCCCACCACTTACTTTCTGTCAAAGTCATCTCACTATGGCTGAAAGTGTGAGATATATTTGGTGCCTTTGGAATGCACCCATCATGAAACAAAATATCCCTTTAATCTTCAAGGGAGTGGCCATATTCAGAAATTTTTGTGGCCCAAAGTTGGCCATGAAGTTTTTATGGTATAGTACTCCTTATTGGAGTTATGGCCTGCATAAACATAGTAAAATAATGCATATGTTCATCAAACAAAACATTAGGTACACAAGCATATTGTCCACCAAAATTCCTCAAAAAAATGGAGTGGTGCATAGATGTATCTCCTTTCTCCCAAGAAGAAAGAGATGGTTGAATTAACTCTTTTATAGAGTCATGTTGTTTTGCCAACTCCACATGGTTCATGAATCTTTGAAAATTCTGATGTAGTTCTCCTTCAAAGCCCTTCCAAGTATATCTCCTCATGATGATGTTGTAGAATCTCATGGAATAGGTGTGGCTGAAAAAAAAACTCTTCATATGCTCTTTGTAGTAACTTCTCCTTGAGCTTGGAGGCTTTAGATAAGAATATCCTAACATGATAATAGATTACTCCTTCTTGGACTGAATAACCCTCTTCATGTAGCTGGGCATCAAATATCATGCCTGTGTGAAGATCCTTGGAGTAATCCACCAACAGTTGGGATTTCCAATATGGATCAATTTCCCATAGTGACAGCGCTAATGATCTATCAATAGAAATATTTTTCATATGGATGCTCTCTTCCTTGACATCTCCAATTCCAAGGTACATTTTGGAAGGAAATTCCTTCCATGCATCTCCTCCTTGAAATCTCCCATGCCAAAGGTATATGATGGAAGGTTGTTATCCCCTCCTTGCTGCCCTTCTTGCATATGTACATGCTCAAATGAAGATGGAAGTTCTTAGAAGTTAGTCTCCCATGGAAGGCTATCATCATTCCAAAATATCCTTGGTCTTGCCAAAGTATGCATGTGTGGCCACCATCTCCTATCATATATGGAAGATTTCTCTCCAAGGGAGATCATCTTCTGAGTCTCCATTGCTAAGGAATTCTCACCTTGCCCCATGATGGTGTCATCCTCCAATCTTGCAGCATTTTATCTTAGCGCAGTATGAGATGAGAGAGTGGGTAATGGTGATAATGGAAGAATTGCTCCCTCTTTCTTGAGCTCACCCATGTCTCTCAACACTGTATTTTGGTCTTTTAATGCTCCCATACTTTCTGGATCTATGAATGGAGCATCAATATATCTGAATCAGGTGGTCTCCCAGGGGGTTTACCACAAGATAATGATGTTTCATAGATCATCCTCATGTGCATAACATATAGGATCATCATATCCTTGCTTCCACTACAAAAATTCATCTATGTTTCTTGTGTGGAAGTTTCATGATAATGGGGTATCACTCTTAAGGATGCAAGAGTGCTTATAATTGGAGCAATTGCTCCCTCCTCACCTCCATGTGGTGGTGGATCATCTCCTGCTATGTCAGAGCTATGATCCCTCCTTTGTTCTTCTTCTTATTCCTCCTCATCATCTGAGAATACCTCTATGTAATGTGATTTTCCAGCTACACATATATGTCCAAGTGCCCATGATTCTTGGAAAGTGAAGCAAAGCTTCCTTATTCTTAGATCTCTCTGGACATCATCATCAAGAGGTTGTTTTGTATGAGCTCTCCTTTGAAGGAGCTGCCTATTCTTCCTTTCCATTTGATGGAAAAGAGGGCTTATGCTGAAATGTTGCCTTTTCTTTTGGCAAGGCATCTTCAAGGTCTCTAGCCCTTTTAATCGCATCTTGTAGGGTAGTGGGCTTGGTAGACTTAACCAACCCATGAAGAGGTTCATCTAACCCATCAATGAAAATGTACACCCTACTTGCTACAGATAAACCAGGAACCATAACAGAATGTTTTAAAAACTCAGAAATGTAAGTTTCTAGATTACCTCATTGTTTCAACTTTGCAAGCTTCATGAATGGTGCTTCGGGATCTCTTGTATCAAATATTTCCACCAACCTTCTAGTGAACTCTGAATAAGCAGTTACATTGGCATGACCCAATGTAGACAAGCCATAGAACCACTAGTCATGTGCTTCACCTTCAAGGTGTAGCGATGCAATATTAATGGCCTCCATCTCTGGAACTCTGTTCAACTGAAAGTAGATGTCAATTTTTTCTACCCAAAATTTGGTAGAACACTTGGATGACCCATCAAAATTGGGTAAAAATAATCTGCCCATAGTGTGGTGTTGATCATGATTCTGAATGAATCCACCACCTCTATGATGATGCATTAGTATTCTATTGTCCTTTATTTGAAAAAACTCCTAAAAACTAAGGTGATATTTGAATCTCTGATTTTGGGACTCATATTATTCAAAATAGTCTTCAAGGGATTCATGCTCTTGAAACCCTTCATTTCCCACAGCCAAAAATGTAGGCATGGTAGAGCATTGGGAAACTTGTGGTTGATGCACTGGTTGATCATCCCAGTGGTGGGACATGCCGGAGCCTTCTCCATGATAAAATTATTTAGGGGATTCCTTGATTCTTTACATTCTCATCTCCTTCATCTCTCTAGCAATGTCTTGCATGGCTCTAAGAAAGATCTTAGGGAACTCCTTCTCTTCATTTACATTTAGATAAAGGAGCTTTACCCTTGTCTTCATTATCATTTATATAATCAAACTTTATGTGCCTTCTCTTTTGATACCTCTTATCTCTATCAGTAAGAGGATCTCCTTCTTTAGAAGACATATTGGTTTTTAGAATGCCCAGGTTGTGCCAAGATGATGCTCTGATACCACCGTAATATTCCCAAATGGGAAAGGCAACAATATAATGCAGAATGATGGAAAAATAATGCAAATCATATTTTAAATAGGAATAGGCCAATATGGATACCTTTCATTTGTTATTATAGCAGAAAAACTTGTGTAAGAAATGGCCCATAAGATGCATAACAAGAAAAGCAAGTCTCCAATGAAGAAAATCCCCCAATATGAGGTGCTGCAACCATATATAAAATTTGGAAAACCCTTACAACGTTATTTTGTTGGCTCTGCAATAGCAGTAGATTATACATCAGATCTAGAGTAGATATGTGCATAAAAAGATAGATCTATATCAGATCCATCCATTATACAAGCTCCTCTATAGAACCCCCTTGGGGTTTTTAGCAAAACACCAAGTACAAGATGTAGATCTGAGATATAACAATGCAGATCTACTGGAAATTACAGATATGGAAAGTGTGGCTGAACTGATATGAGCAATAGAATAACATCCTCAAATAAATCTTCAAAGTGAAGGGCAGATCCCCAACACTAGAAAATCAGCTCTCCAAATGGTGTGTTGAACCACCCTGCAACTGCACCTATATAAATAAAGCAGATTTGGATCCAAAATGCATTATAGGGATCGAAATAAGGTTGGCCTAATGCAAAGATCTGAAAATGAGCTCAATGCCCTCCAATACTGTCCTCCCAATGGAGTAGAAACCTCCTCCACTGAAAATGAGCAATGAAATGGCCTATATATGAAAGATCTAGTCTCCACTTGCTGCAGCTTGCAAAAACAACCAAACCCTCAACAGGATCTACACTGTAGTTGTAAGAAGAAGCTTGGACCTAAGCCAGATAGTGGACAATGTAATACAAACTCTCCCAAGAGCTACTCAATGGGAAGAGGTGGGATTCCCAATCAAGAACACCCAATAATAGAAAACATTCAATCTCAGCTAAAAAACAAGAGAAAGATATATGTCTAAATAGACCATATATTCAGAAAATATCATATACATCAACAACCTTCTAATGTTTCCATTCCCTTCCTTTTATAAGACAAGAGCTTGCAAACCCTAAACCACTTCCAATGATATTACTTCTTTCACACAATGTATCTCCATCTAAAACTATGTTGTCCCTCATTGATGGCCACTCCTGCATGACAACGTTGTATATTTGGTAAAGGTTGACCCAGTCAAAATGTTCCAGCCCCTTTCACACCTAAGGGTGCTTGATTTAACAGCCAAGATTTAGTATTTTCATATTTGGCATTGATTATTCATTATTAAGGAGTATTATGGACCTCCTTTGCTCTTTTATTCTCTTAAAAAGGTAATAAAACAAAAAATGAATATTCCAATTAGCTCATGACTAATTGGGAATATTACACCATCTTGCTTCTACTACTCCTCCTGCAGCTGCTCATGCTCTAGTGAGGGTGGAAGTTTTTGGAGGCTAGCCTTCCATGGGAATCTGTTAAGGTCCCGTGATTTGGCAGATTGGTAGACCAAATGACAGGTTAACATGGAACCAGTCTTTGGAGTCCTAGGACCTAGCCTTCCTGGACTCAGAGAGGGCTCTCTCTATTGGGTGCAAAGGATGCGTTCTTTTTGCTGTAGGGTTTTGATTTTAGGCTAGTTTTTAAGTATAGGGTTTTTGATTGTTTTGGATGGGTAAGATGGTCAAGTGTAATAGGAGGAGTGAGAGTATGTCAAAGCCATTGGGCTATGGATTCAAACAAAATTCAAGGGTGTCTTAAAGATGAATCAGAGTGCAGTGCAAGGCCAATTTAGCAAGGTGAAAGGATCCATAAGGTTTATGAGTGAGGTGGAATGGACATCAAGTTTGTGAATTAGATAGGGAAAAGGGCAATCAAGAATCCTTTTTCAAATACCTAAGAACAAGGATGTCTTGAATATGATCATCGCAAGATACTAAGTATGAGCTAGGGAAAACCATCTACTCTATGATAATATATTAAACCAATAAACATTCAAGATAAACATTTCAGTGAAACATAGAAGCATTAGAACTCCTAACTTTATAAATTCACCTTCAGAATTTGGGGAAAACACACAAGATAGCACAATAACTCAATTTATGAAGAGGGAACTCCTAAACATCATAAAAAAATCCATAAGAACTCTGAAACAAGTTTATAAGCATGGACAAAGGGCAAGATCGAACGAGACCTCTTTGACTTAACCTAGCAGACAATATTTCAAAGAAAGGCTTCAAGATAGGGTTTTGAAGCTTCAAACAAGCAGGGCATACCGTGAATCATATTTGTAAACTAACATACTAACCATTCATGAAACAAAAACAAGTTTTAGTGAACCTAAGGAGAAATCAAGGATTCCTTAAGCAGACCAAATAGAAGAAAACATCAAGGCTATAACAAACAGGAGGATTGAGGTGCCTCCAAGGGCATGTCTCAACCTATACTTTTCTGATTTATAGCAGCTAAGAGAAACGAAACATAATGATAAAAAAGAAAACAATAGACAAATTAGGAAGACATCACCATTCACCAAGCTAAGGAATCTTTCAAACAAGCTTCTCCATCAGCAAGCCAAACAAGCCATTCATCAACTCCACAACCCCAATTTCTTCTCCAAGCTCATAAAACCATGTATATTGCTCTCAAAGATCATCAAATGATAATAAAATACATAGGGGCCTCATGCTCTATTTATGGAGAAAAGGAGGACTAAAACCCTAAACATGGTAGGAAAATGTCAAATTCAACCATAAATGACATTTATGGCCAAGAGACCATGCAAGGCCCAAGGCACATAATATCCTAAGAAATAAATGCAAAAATAAGTATTTGAAACTAATTCTAGAGTAATTTTCCTTAAAAAACTCAAAAATATCTATTTGCAATGAATGAGTGTATTTTGTTGAATTTTGGTCCAAAGCACATTAGACAACCTCTGTGCGCAGCGCCACTTCATCCGAAAATAGGGTCCCTTGTGGCTGAGTTTTGGACCCCTTCCCGATACCTGATTTGGCTCCATGATGGCTCGTTGGAAATCCTAATGAGTATAATTTCCAGAAATTCTTGATTTGTGTTGAGTGGGTGCAATTTTCCTATTCAAAAACCAATTTTCCCAACATTGCTCTGTGTGCACCACCTGGTCTGAAAATGAGGCAGAAAGGTCAAAATTGTGATGTTTTTTGACCTTTTGGGGGGTCAAAAATTCTCCAAATGATCTCAAATTTGGTGAGAAGACTATTGGTGATGTGATGAATCCAAAAATTCAAAATTTTCAAGCTGAGGATGCACAAAATTTGTGCGTATCGCCTAGGGTGCTGTGCACAGAGGACTTAAAATTTGAAAACGGCAAAATTTGCTTCAATTTGGCCCAAAATTGGTGGAGAGGTCCCTCAAGAGGTCTTGGACAGCTGTTGAGAAGCCTCAGCCAAAAATCCAAGGCTATCATGCTCTTTTTCCCTTTTTAGGTTTTCTAGCTCCATGAGGGCTTCTTTCATTTTGGCACAAGCAAGCATGTTTTTCCTTGCATAGTGCTTGGTAATTTTCTTTTGGAGGGAAAGGCCTCTCTTTACCTTCTTGAAATTATTATGCTCTTATTTGTAATAGTGAATGAAACATTGTGCCATCTCAAACTCTCTTTCCCACTCCCTAAGCTATGCATCTTTGCCTAAGAGTAGCAATCTAGTGGTCATCTCCTTATCCTCATTGTCACTATCTAGATCAATGAATTGAGGCTCTTGAGAAGTCTTCTTGATTATTTTTCTTCTCGTTACCTTTACCTGCTGCTCAATCCTTTCCATATTTTCCTTGCCTTTGTCCTTGGGCTTGCTAGCTATAGGAGAGATGGCCCTTTGCCTTTTTGAGGAAGCAAACACATCTCTTTGTCCTCTATTGTCACAAGTCTTTTCATCTTTTACATGGCTTCAATGAGTCACATCATGCCTCATTGGGTTACTTCTTTCTTAACCTTCAACGTCATCATCATTATTGTCTTCAATGTCTTCTATACTGCCACTTTGGCCTTCAAATGGATCATTACCGTCTTCACTTGCTTCACTTTGGCTCTGTTCTTCATTAAAGTCATTTTCTTTGTCATTCCCTGCACTGTCACTTTGAATCTCTTTGCCATTAAGAGGCTGATTAGTTTCATGACAGTCATGATAGCTGTCATGACTGTCATGACTATCCCTTTGGCTGTCTTGCTCATTCACTGTCCTATCAGTTTTATTGTCTTTGTCACTGCCTGCCTATTCACACTCTGTTTTAGTCTCACTGTTTTCCTCTGTTTGATCTTTCATTTCCTCATCATCTTCCTTTTTTTCTTCAGTTTCATCATCTTCACTCATATTGTCACTGTTTGCACTATTATTGTGCTCACTGTCATGCCCATGCTCATTCTTCTCTTGGCTATCTTGTGTACTTTCTTGCTGACTGTCATATTCACCATTTTCTTCATCATCCTCTTAGCCCTCATCTTGTTCATTGTCAATACCTTTTTCTGCACTTGGGATTGATTTATTTGTATCATCACCATCAATTTTTTTCTTCAAGAGCTCACTATTTTTGACTTCATGGATGCCATGTTCATCTCTTTGTTAATTATCCTCTTGGTCTTCTTCATTAGACTCTGTTTTTGCCCCACTGTGTTCATCATTTCCATCATCATCATCTTGTTCCTCACTATTGTTGTCACCATCTTTATTTTTATTAAACTCTGCCTCTGACCTACTATCTTCTTCCCCTCCACTGTCATATGTTTGTTCCTCATTATTACTGCAACCTCCCTGTTCATCATTACCACTATCATCATCTTCACTTGATGCATCAGGAGAAGAGGAAAGAGGTAGGTTTTCTTGTGTAGAAGGCATAGGAGGAGGTGATGGAGGTGTGGAAGTAAGTGAGTGTGAGGTGGAGGGGAAATTTTGCTGAATGAAGGCTTGGGGATTTGCAAATACATCATGTGAGATAAAAATTGCCCAAGGGATTTCCTGCTGCTACAGTTGGTGCAAAACAATCATCTTAATCAAGGAGTGGTGGAAAAGGCTTTGCATTTGATGGGCATAACTTCTATTCTTGACCAGTGAAGCCATCTTGTCAATGCTCCAGAAGAGATAGTATGGTAGGTTTAGCAATTTTATCTTGGTGAAGTGCATCAGAAGCCTTATGTGATATGAATAAACTCTAGATTACCTCCCCTCACAAATAAATTACTTGATGATTTGACTCATTAGTAAGGCATATCTCTCTAGTAGGTGGGAGAAGGGGAAAACAACCTCGCAGCCCTATTGACAACTAGGTTTGAGGAAAGGCTCATAGTAGCTCAAGGCAAACTTCTTCTGCTTGAACCATATTTCACCAATATCTGGTATTCCTATGGATTTAGCAATGGTTTCAAATGAGAATTCAAAGTTTACTCCTGCTAGGTTCACCTGATGGCTTTGTATGTTGAGAACAAACAACCTAGTCAAAATTGAGTGGCTTTGGACCTGCTTAACCTTCTCACAAAACTGATAGCACCCAACATTTTGAAAACATGTAAGTATCATTGTATAAGAGGTGATTTGAATGGTATCCAAGGGCTAAAACCTATTATTCCTTCCTCCCTTGTGTTTTGGCTTAGTAGGCATTTGGTTCTCATCACTGCTGGTACTGATTTCTTCCTCAGACATGCTGACTAGTCTTAGAACAAAGGATTTTTAGCTTGGTGATATCCTTTAGGTCTAGGGAGGGAAAATGAGTGTTGTGAGGGCAATTTTTAGCAAATGAGGGCAAGATGAAGCAAGGTCTAGGAAATTTTCAGAGTTTTAGGAGGAGGCTTGCTTGTATTTGAGTGTCTTTAGGCTAATGACAATTCCCTCAATTTGTAAACCCTGCCATAGAAGGTCAAATTTGATTTTTATGAAGATTAGGGTTTGGTCACATTAGGTTTTTAAAATTTTCCTTGATTATGAAAAGACCACTGGAAGGCAAGTAAGAAAGACCACCAACCTTGCTTGACTGCTGCAAGAGCTTTGGAGGCAAACAAATCTGGATTTAGGCCATTTTTGGGCAATTTTGACCAAGAATTGCAGGTGCGTAGTGCCACCTGACTGACTGTTTAGGTCGGGCCATTTGTGTGTAGTTTCAAGTTGGGTCGGGATGGCAGGCCGGTGCGCAGCGCCTGAGGCCTTCTGTGGGCGAGTCGGGCAGTGAACCGGCTTGTCGGGCCCTGTCGGAGCACATCGCGGTGAACTGGGCAGGCAAGTCAGGCCGGTCTAAGCCTATGTGTAGCGCTCTCACAGGTGCGTAGCGCTGCCCTCCTGGTGCATAACGCAGTTTAAATTAACACTGTGGCTACCTGCTCTGTGCGTAGCACCGACGACCAGGTGTGTAGCACCTCCGTCGGTGCGTAGCGCCTTGAAATTTCGACCACACTTGCACAAAAAACCTAGAAATTGCTCCAACGACTTTATTCTTCTTTGCAAAGATGAATATGAGGTGGAAGAGAGGGAAAGGAGACTTTATACCCTTTTTGAAAAGTATTTCATGACCAAAACCCACTTTGTAAGGTTTTATTTCTTTTCTTACTTTTTATTGTCCTTTTTGCCCTTTTATCCTGCAGGTAGCAGGATCATGAGAAAAAATGGCTTTTTTCTTTGCTGGAGTATCTTGATTTTCTTCTTTGTACTCACACACCTTTCCACAAGCTTAAAAAAAAAGCTTGTGACCATTTTGACACTTTTACCCTGGATTTTTCAGTCCTGCATGTATATGCCTTTGACTGCTTGGTGGATAGACTGAAAAGAAGGATTTCAAACTTCCTTCAACTGACCTTATATCATATTTTTCACTGTGAAATAGTAAAGAAGACTTCTTGGTGTGAAAACCTTAGCAGTAAGTCATTAATAACACTTTGGTATTTTAGATGTGTCATCATCATTAGAATCATTTAGGTTTTCTTTGACCTTATCAATCTTCCTGTAGGTAAGAATTTTTAACAGTCCTGTAGAAGTGTCATTTATGTTTAACTATCTTCTGCAGAATATGCTTTTGATAAGGAAACCTTTGTTGGAGGCTTTACTGCTCTGCTTTAAACCAGTGGTATATTTGTTCCTTAAACCAGTTTAACAATGATGTCTCTCTGGTTGGGGAAGGTGAGCAAATTAAACTATTTTTGTGCCTTTCCCTTGGCCACTTCTGTTCTTGCAAGTGCCTACACAACTTTTTCATTCGATCACTGTCCCTTTGGAGTTTGAACACCTCATTTTATCAACAATGAAACTATGCTTGTCATAATTACCTCCTTGGGAAATTTTACCTCATGCTTGCCTCCTTTGATCATTTGAAAATTCCTCTGACTGTTCTTTTGAGAAGTCAAACCCTTGCACTGATATTCCTAGCCCTTTTTGCCCCTTTGGTGAGGTGAAGTGTTGCTTATGTCTGCCTTCTTTGATATTTTTAAGACCTCTGATTTTACCTTTTGAAAACTCATGCCTTTGTACTAATACTCTTTTCCTTTTTGTACCTTTGGTGAGGTGGAACCAATGCTTCTTTGCCAAACCCTAGAGGGCAGCTTGAAACCCTTGACATGCCATCTGCTGTTATGAAGGAGGCTCTTTGTCATCATTTGACCTGTTTGGTCATTTTTCCCAAACTCCTAGGTTTTAGGGCTGTTAGGAAAAATTAAATAGTGTTGTCTTCTAAGTTATCAAAAACTTCTCAAACATCATTTATTATTTCTAAAGACCTTCAATTGTGCACTGATGGAGTGGATGTAACCTTTGCCCTTCTAGACCTAGTACTGATTCCTTGCTTGGCCAAAGCTGTCACAAACCCTGATTCTCTTCAAACATATGCTTGCTATTTTCTTCTTTGTTGTGGATACCTTCAGTAGTGATGTCATATTATTACCTTACCTCTTGCTGGGTTGATGGCCATCTTGGTTCTTTTGCAGAAATATGAGCAAGGGGCAGCTACCCCCCTGCAAGATTTGTGCTTTAGGCCAAAAAGGCCTTCCTTGAATGACCTCTTTAATTGGTTTTGGACAAAATCACTTGTCCCTTTATTCTTTAAATGAATTCTCCTTGTAGATATAAAACAAAGATTTGTAGGATACCGAATCCACCCTATGACTCATGAAACCCTAGGTGGCCTAGTGAAAGGTTCCTTGGACTTGGCTTTTGGACTGAGACCTAGAATTTGGGATCATCAAGTGTAAGATAGAGTTTATGATAAACTGATGTATTGAAGATCCAAAATCCAATATACTTGATTTATCTAAAGACCCTACAGAGATAGTTTGAGACCATCAATGCTTGGGGTAATTTGGGGAGACACAACAGAGCTATTTGATTGGTGGCCTTAGGTAGTAGTGGGGGGTTTTTAGGAAAAAAAAAACAGAGGATTTGGGTCAAAGGTGACATGATATAGACAAAATGGGTGTCATGAGCCCCTAACGGGTTTTTTGGGACTCGTAAGTAGAGCTGGTCATGATGGAATGATGAAATAGTGAAAAATTATCTTAAGGATAATGAAGGCAGTGAGATTTCTAGAACTCACAATGTCTATGAACTTTGTTTCTCGAAATCTTGGGATAATCATTTAGTCATCAACAAGGAAAAAAAATTATTGATGACTAACAGTGGCTCCACTTGTGGAGGGCAGCTTTTTTTTAGGAGGTGTCCAGAACTTCAGATCTATGGCTTTATGAAGACAAGTGCCTCATCCATTAGGTAGATTTTTACCTATTTTTATTTGCTGATGTTTGCTTGAAGCTATGATCTCAACAATCTGAAAGACATGATTGGCTCAACTTCATCTCTACCTACCCAACCTACTTGCCTATCATTTTTTCTTCTTTATTTGCATTTGGACTAGAAAAATTTGACATTTTTTTATTTTGAAAACAAAACAAACTATCTACTTCTATCTTATTTCTTCTGGGAGTTCAGATTATGCTAACGAACTCCTCTTATTCCCTACCTAGGCTACTCAATTGTCAAGATTAAGTTGTTTGACAGGATTCATTCACTAAGCTGTAAACATGAAATTTAAATCATGGTTAAATCAGGATTACACAATCTGACTTACCATGGGTTTGTGGCATAAAAAAAAGATGCACACAAATGTTCTTTTTGTAAAAAATAAGACTAGAAAAATCAAGGCTAGGATACATTGTTTGCTATTCATCCTTTTTTTTCTCTTTGGTTCTATTTTCAGCATGTGGAACCAGTATCTTTCTCCCTAATCTACCCTTTGACAAGTCAAGCTTGAATATTTTGATTAACCATCTTTCACTAACTTATCAACAATAAATTTGAAACATGTTTCAGCCATGATTAGGCTAGATGACTGAAACAAGACTTCTTTTGCACTAGTAGTGGTATTTAGGCTTACACACTTTCAATAGTTCTATTTTTTGGGTATGGGGCTTTACCTCTTTTCAAATCTACCCTATTTTTCATTGTTTCTATGTTTTTGAGTTTTTTCTCTCTTTTTGGTCAAAACAATCTAAAACTAAAGGTAGAAAGATGCTCATGGTGCTGAGCTTATTTGCTTGCCTATCTATCCTAATCTAACCTAGACATGATATACATTCATTTGGTGAATTATTTTTTCCAGTATAGCCAATCAAGTAAGTGACTAGATGATTTCTTTTTGTTCCACTTCTTAGGTATGTTGGCAAGCCACTCCCACTTTGTCTTCTTCTGAATAGTAGCACCCCAAATTTTCTTTAAGCTCTGCCACAAATTGTTCCTGGCATGTTTTAATCCCTCTTTAAAGGTCTCTAAGGAAAAAGAAAATGGGTCTTTGAATAATAAATGGCCTAGAGGATTTGAGAAATAGACCTCATTTATGATTACTCCCTCCTTTACTTGACTAACCTTGGGATCCTTCTGAGAAATAATCTCTTCTCCCTCTTTATGATTATCTGATTTGGTAGCTTCAGAATGCAATTTTATGCTGCCTTGAAGAAATCGTGGTATGCCTTGATTGAGTGAGCTAATTTCTATTTGTGAGCCATTAGCCAGATGAGTAGGAGCATTCTTTGGCACTAGGTCTTCTTGAGAAGGTAGTATAGCATCAATATCAATCTGTTCTATACTTTTTGTATGAGAAAATGCATCAGTAGATAGGTCAACAATAAAACACATAGACACATCTTCTTTACATAAAAATTTGGATGTTGTTTGTATGCTTAGGATCTGATTGCTTTCTTCTTTTGTTAAAAGGGGAGGTGTATTTCTCTTTCTCTGGATAGAACTATGATGTTTCTCTTCCTTTTGTGACTGCTCACAAGGATGAATGTCTTCTTGAGGAGGTATTACAGCCTCAACAACAATATGTTCCTCTGTTTCTTTACGAGTAATTTCTTTATTAGGTAAGGCAGGAGTGGGAAAAAAAAGAATATTTTCTTTATATAAAGGTTCAGAGGCTGGTTGTACTCTTAACATCTGATCAATCTCTTCTTCAGTTAAAAGAGGAAGCATTTTCTGTTTTCTTTGGATTGGGAAACAATTTTTTTCCTTCTCTAGAGAAGACTGATTCTGAGGCTGAATATCTTCTTGAGCCTCATCTAGTGGGAGTGATTAATCATCAGTTGTGTCTTCAGAGAGAGCCTGTGGATTTTCTCCTACTTCTTGATGGATTTTATCCTCAATCAACTCTTCTTGGCTATCATGATAGTTATTTTGAGTATGAAATGCATGAATTTCCTCTAATAGGTCTTCAGGATGCCAATTTCCTAAATCTTCATCAATGTTCACAAGGTATTGAATGAGGTCTTCGGATTGTTCACAAATTGTTTTAGCTAATGACAGAGATGGACAATATTTTTTATAATGTTCATAGAATACCTTGTGGAAATCCTTCAAAGAAAGCAAGGTGCTAGGGTCTAGGCCTTCATACCATTCTCTTGCCTTTCCTTCTAATGTCCCCATGAACATTTTCATGAGGCAGTCCTCATGCAATTCAACCTTTAACCTCCATACATGTATATGAAATTTGATGAGAAGTAACAAGGGGTCACCAAATTTTTCATCTTGAAATATGGGCAGGTTTTTTATCTAATTAATTTTATGCATTTTTTGTGGGAATCTAGGGATATGATCTCTAGTCATTGGGGCATATCTTTATTGTATTATTGGATCCATATTTGTAAATCAGAAAGGATCAACGAATCTTTTCAACCAGTCTAGAGTTCTCTACCAGTGAAGTTTTTAGGTCTATTGAGAGTTTTGGAGTCACCAGGTGGAGGGTTTCAACTTTTTTCTCCACCATCAACATGATTTGGAGTGCTCAATGCATTCCCAAAGGGTTTATGAGAACTAGTGGGATCATCAGGGCTACTGAAGACCAATGGAGTCGCTAGGTTGATGATGTTTACTATTTTAAGGTTGTTCTTGTTGTCCACCATCAACAACTAAATATCAATCTAAGGATGTTTGTGATTTTTCTGAGATCTAAGGAATACTTAGTTTGTCACTAACTCAGAAGGTCCCACCGTGATCGCCATAATTTTAAGGTCCCATGATTTTGCAGATTGGTAGACCAAATGATAGGGTAACATGGAACCAGTCTTTGGAGTCCTAGGACCTAGCCTTCCTGGACTCAGAGAGGACTCTCTCTATTGGGTGCAAATGATGTGTTCTTTTTTCTCTAGGGTTTTGATTTTAGGCTAGTTGTTAAGTGTATGGTTTTTTATTATTTTGGATGGGTAAGATGGTCAAGTGTGATAGGAGGAGTGAGAGTATGTCAAAGGAATTGGGTTACAGAGTCAAACAAAAGTCAAGGGTGTCTTAAAGATGAATTAGAGTACAATGAAAGGCCAATTTAGCAAGGTGAAAGGATCTTTAAGGTTTATGAGTGAGGTGGAATGGACTTCAAGTTTGTGAATTAGATAGGGCAAAGGGAAATCAAGAATCCTTTGTCAAATACCTAAGAATAAGGAGGTCTTGAATAAGATCAGCACAAGATACTAAGCATGAGTTAGGGAAAACCATTTACTCTATGATAATATATTAAACCAATAAACATTCAAGATAAACATTTCAGTGAAACATAGAAGCATTAAAACTCCTAACTTTAGAAATTCACCTTCAAAATTTGGGGAAAACACACAAGATAGCACAATAACTCAATTTACGAAGAGTGAACTCCTAAACATCATAAACAAATCCATAAAAACTCTGAAACAAGTTGATTAGCATGGACAAAGGGAGAAATCGAACGATACCTCTTTGACTTAACCTAGCAGACAATATTTCAAAGAAAGGCTTCAAGATAGGGTTTTGAAAGCTTCAAACAAGCAGGGCATATCGTGAATCATATTTGTAAACTAACATACTAACCATTCATGAAACAAAAACAAGTTTTAGTGAACCTAAGGAGTAATCAAGGATTCCTTAAGCAGACCAAACAGAAGAAAACATCAAGGCTATAACAAACAAGAGGATTGAGGTACCTCCAAGGGCATGTCTCAACCTATACTTTTCTGATTTATAGCAGCTAAGAGAAATGAAACATAATGATAACAAAGAAAAAAATAGAAAAATTAGGAAGACATCACCATTCACCAAGCTAAGGAATCCTGCAAACAAGCTTCTCCATCATCAAGCCAAACAAGCCATTCATCAACTCCACAACTCCAATTTCTTCTCGAAGCTCATAAAATCATGTATATTGCTTTCAAAGCTCATCAAATTCCAACAAAATACATAGGGGCCTCATGATATATTTATGGAGCAAAGGAGGACTAAAACCCTAAATATGGTAGGAAAATGTCAAATTCAACCATAAATGACATTTATGGCCAAGAGACCATGCAAGGCCCAAGGCACATAATATCCTAAGAAATAAATTCCAAAATAACTATTTGCACCTAATTCTAGAGTAATTTGCCTTAAAAAACTCAAAAATATCTATTTGCAATGAATGAGTGTGTTTTGTTGACTTTTGGTCCAAAACACACTAGACAGCCTCTGTGCACAGTGCCACTTCAGCAAAAAATAGGGTCCCTTGTGGCTGAATTTCGGACCCCTTCCTGATACCGGATTTGGCTTCGTGATGGCTCGTTAGAAAGAATGATGAGTCTAATTTCTAGAAATTCTTGATTTGTGCTGAGTGGGTGCCATATGCCTACTCAAAAACAAATTTTCCTAACATTGCTCTATGCGCATCACCTGGTCTGAAAATGAGGTAGAAAGGTCAAAATGTTGATGTTTTGTGACCTTTTGGGGGGTCAAAAATGCTCCAAATGATCTGAAGTTTTATGAGAAGACTTTTGGTGATGTGATGAATCCAAAAATGAAAATTTTGCAAGCAGAGGATGCACCAAATTTGTGCGTAGCGCCTAGGGTGTTGCGCACAAAGGCCTCAAAATTTGAAAAAGACAAAATTTGATTCAATTTGGCCCAAAATTGGTGGAGAGGTCCCTCAAAAGGTCTTGGAAACCTGTTGAGAAGCGTTAGCCAAAAATCCAAGGCTATCATGCTCTTTTTCCATTTTTAGGTTTTCTAGCTCCATGAGGGCTTCTTTCAGTTTGGCACAAGCAAGCATGTTTTTCCTTGCATAGTGCTTGGTCATATTATTTTGGAGGGCAAGGCCTCTCTTTACCTTCTTTAAATGCTTGTGATCTTATTTGTAATAGTGAATGACATGATGTGCCGTCTCAAACTCTCTTGCCCACTCCCTAAGCTATGCATCTTTGTCTAAGAGTAGCAATCTAGTGGTCATCTCCTTGTCCTCATTGTCACTGTCTAGATCAATGAATTGAGGCTCTTGAGAAGTCTTCTTGATTATTTTGCTTCTCCTTACCTTTACCTGATGCTCAATCCTTTCCATATTCTCCTTGCCTTGGTCCTTGGGCTTGCTAGCTGGAGGAGAGATGGCCCTTTGCCTTTTTGAGGCAGCAAACACATCTCTTTGTCCTCTGTGGTATGTGCATGTGATAGGGGTGATGATGGTTTTGGAGGTGTTTCCATCAATGCCTTGACAATTTATATTGTCACAAGTCTTTTCATCTTTTCCATGGATTCCATGAGTCACATCATGCCTCATTGGGATATTGCTTTGTTGACCTTCAGCATCATCATCATCATTGTCTTCACTGTCTTCTATACTGCCACTTTGGCCTTCAAATGGATCATTACCTTCTTAAATTGCTTCACTTTGGCTATGTTCTTAATTAAATTCCTTTTCTTTGTCATTCCCTGCACTTTCACTTTGAATCTCTTTGCCCTTAAGAGGCTAATTAGTGTTATGACAGTCATGACAGTTGTCATGACTATCCCTTTGGCTGTCTTGCTCATTGACTGCCCTATCAGTTTTATTGTCTTTGTCTCTTCCTGCCTCTTCACACTCTGTTTCAGCCTCACTGTTTTCCTCTGTTTTATCTTTCATTTCCTCATCATCTTCCTTTGTTTCTTTAGTTTCATCATCTTCACTCATTTTTTCACTATTTGTACAATTATTGTGCTCACTGTCATGCCCATGCTCATTCTTCTCTTGGATGTCTTGTGCACTTTCTTGCTGACTGTCATATTCATCATTGTCTTCATCATCCTCTTGGTCGTCATCTTTTTTATTGTCAATACCTTTTTCTTCACTTGGGTGTGATTTATTTGTATCATCACCATCAATGTTTTTCTTCAAGAGCTCACTGTTTTTGACTTCATGGATGCCATGTTCATATCTTTCTTCATTATCCTCTTGGTATTCTTCATTAGACTTTGTTTCTGCCCCACTGTCTTCATCATTTCCATCATCCTCATCTCGTTCCTCACTGCTGCTATCACCATATTTAATTTTATTAAACTCTACCTCTGACCTACTATCTTCTTCCCCTCCATTGTCATCTGTTTGTTCCTCATTATGATTGCAACCTCCCTGTTCATCATTACCACTATCATCATCTTCACTTGATGCATCAAGAGAAGAGGAAAGAGGTAGTTTTTCTTGTGTAGAAGGCATAGAAGGAGGTGTTAGAGGAGTGGAAGTAAGTGAGTGTCAGGTGGAGGGGAAATTTTTTTGAATGAAGGCTTGGGGATTTACAAATACATCATGTGAGATAAAAAATTCCCAAGGGATTTCTTGCTTCTCAAGCTGGTGCAAAACAATCATCTTAATCAAGGAGTGGTGGAAAAGGCTTTTCATTTGATGGGCATAACTTGTTTTCCTGACCATTGAAGCCATCTTGTCAATGCTCCGGAAGAGATAGTATGGTAGGTTTAGAAATTTTACCTTGGTGAAGTGCATCAGAAGCCTTATGTGAAGTGAATAAACTCTAGAGTACCTCCCCTCACAATTGAAGTACTTGATGATTTTCCTCATCAGTAAGGCATATCTCTCTAGCAGGTGGGAGAAGGGGAAAACAAACTTGCAGCCTTGTTGACAACTAGGTTTTAGGAAGGGATCATAGTAGATCAAGGCCGACTTCTTCTGCTTGGACCATATTTCATCAATATCTGGTATTCCTGTGGCTTTAGCAATGGATTCAGATGAGAATTCAAAATTTACTCCTGCTAGGTTGACCTGGTGGTTTTGTATGTTGAGAACAAAAAACCTAGCCAAAAGTGAGTGGCTTTGGACCTACTTAACCTTATCACAAAACTGATAGCACCCAACATCTTGAAAACAGGTAAGTGTCATGGAAGAAGAGGTGATTTGAATGGTATCCAAGGGCTCAAACCTATTATTCCTTCCTCCCTTGTGTTTTGGCTTAGTAGGCCTTTGGTTACCATCACTGTTGGTACTGATTTCTTCCTCAGACATGGTGACTGGTCTTAGAACAAAGGATTTTTAGCTTGGTGATAGCCTTTAGGTCTTTAGGCTAATGACAATTCCATCAATTTGTAAACCCTGCCCTAGAAGGTCAAATTCGTTTTTTTATAAAGGTTAGGGTTTGGTCACATTAGGTTTTTAAACTTCTCCTTGATTATGAAAATCCCACTTGGAAGGCAAGGAAGAAAGACCACCAACCTTGCTTGATTGCTGTAGGAGCTTTGGAGGCAAAAAAATTTGGATTTAGGCCATTTTTAGCAATTTTGACCAAGAACCGTAGGTGTGTAGCACCACCCGACTGACCGTTCAGGTTGGGCCCTTTGTACGTAGTGTCGGGTCGAGTCGGGTTGGCAGGCCTGTGCGCAACGCCTGAGGTTTTCTGTGGGCGAGTTCGGTGGTGAACTGGCCTGTCAGGCCCTGTCAGAGCACATCGCGGTGAACTGGGCGGGCAAGTCGAGCCGGTCTGAGCCTATGCGTAGCGCCCTCACAACTGCGTAGTGCCACCCTTCCGGTGCATAACACAGTGTAAGTTAACACTGCGACTACCTCCTCTGTGCACAACGCCGAAGGCCAGGGGCGTAGCGCCTGGAAATTTCGACCAAACTTGCACATAAAACCTAGAAATTGCTCCAATGGTTTTCTTCTTCTTTGCAAAGACAAATATGAGGTGGGAGAGAGGGAAAGGAGACTTTATACCCCTTTTGAAAAGTATTTCATGACCAAAACACACTTTGTAAGGTTTTATTTATTTTCTTACTTTTTACTGTCCTTTTGGCCCTTTTATCCTGCAGGTAGCAGGAACATGAGAAAAATGGCTTTTTTCTTTGCTGGAGTATCTTGATTTTCTTCTTTGTACTCACACACCTTTCCACAAGCTTAAACAACAATCTTGTGACCATTTTGACACTTTCACCCTGGATTTTTCAGTCCTTCATGTTTATGCCTTTGAATGCTTGGTGGATAGACTGAAAATAAGGATTTCAACGTTCCTTCAACCGACCTTCTATCATATTTTTCATTGTGAAACAGTAAAGAAGACTTCTTGGTGTGAAAACCTTAGCAGTAAGTCATTAACAACACTTTGGTCTTTTATATGTGTCATCATCATTAGAATAATTTAGGTTTGCTTTGACCTTATCAATATTCCTGTAGGTAAGCATTTTTAACAGTCCTATAGAAGTTTCATTTATGTTTAGCTATCTTTTGCAGAATATGATTTTGATAAGGAAACCTTTGTTGGAGGCTTTATGTAATATCCCCAAAAGGGAAGGCTCAGCAATACATGGATTTAAAATGCATTTTTCAGAAATATGAGTTTAAACAGAAAAATGTAGCCCATGAATCCATTAGATCTGACATTATTAAACTTAGATCTAAGAGGAGATCAGAAACAAATGTCTTTTTCCTAGTTAAACAGGCCTCCCGGCCTCAAAACAACTTAAAAACACTGAAACCCCAAGACTGCTACAAACATAAATTATTGCAGAAAGAGACCGCGCAGTTTATTGAGGGTTATACTCAAAAAATCGAGAGACAAATCATACCTGCTATTATATTAATCAATGAAGCATAAAGTAGAGATCTAGTCTCTTTTACATAGATCCAAGATAAGCCGACAAGGGTTTCCTGATAGAAATGATGTACATGAAATATCTGTTGTAGATCTATGGTTGAATCATGTTGTATGGCTGAAGCACTACATAAATATGGCTGAACATGAAAATAAATGGCAGTAGACTCTCCTACTAGCTTTCTGAGAAGTAGAATGAACCTTCTTCAGGGAATCTAGCTCAAAATACAAGGGGTTAAAACCCTCTACTGCAATACCTTAAGAAATAACACAGTTTCTAAAAGGAAATGTGTTGTTTCTGAAGGTAACTACTTGGCCTAACACCAGATAGTGGAAAATGTAGCATAGTGTGCTTCTCTTAGATCCCTTAAACAAGTTCTCCAAGAAGAAGTGAGGAATTCCCACATGAGAAAAACCTTGCATTGAACAGTGCAGCAAACGTAGCTAAACAACCAAAGGATGTAGAAAGTCTAAACATATTGTTAGTATGAATTCTTCGTCGAAGTGTACGAAAAAGAACCACTTTA